>BMAV01013592.1:37489-84163 GCA_019973955.1 Trichonephila inaurata madagascariensis | reverse complement strand
GTTATTCTTATGTATAAGTTATATTACTGTAAAGTTTCTTTAAAATCCATTCAGTTGTTTTTGCGTGAAAGACAACCAAACATCCAAACAAACTTTCGCATTTATAATATATATCTAGATTACACAGTGCTGATACATTTATAATTTATTATATCAGCGTAAACGTTTATTTCATTTTTTAGTATGTCACACAGTATTTTGTTTGTTTACTTTCAGTAAATTAAAACTTGTTTTTAAATTACCTTTTGTTTTCGACTTTTCAATATGCTCGCGCCCCCTCGCATGTTTATCACGCCCCTCTAGGGTGATATCACGCCCCCACAGTTTGAGAAACGCTGGCTTAAAGTCCTCTTTTTGGTGTAGTGTGGTAGTTAAGAGAGGGGAAAGCTAGCTCAGGTGTCTTCTTTATCACTTGACCATAGTTCAAAATTACGAGGTCCGCTGCTAATAGCTCTTGCATAGCTTTATAAGGCAGCGTTAATAAGCGCTCACTCGCTCGAATACAATACTGAGTGTTTGAAACTCAAAAAAATATTAAGATTCCGTAAATTAATAGTGAATGGGGTAGCCGAGTGGTGGGGTCACGAACAGGGGGATGGTGTTATTGAATCGTGGGTTCGGTATTTGTGCAACTGAAGATTCGCTGAGTACGATAAGTCTTTGGGGACTTGCAATCCTCACTTTGGTCGGGTGTTTAGAAAGGGGTGTCAACTAAAGTCTCGTCCTCGTCTCTTGGCCAAAATTCAAAATTACTTGGTCCATCGCCATTAACCCTAGCTTAGCTTCAAAGCATATAACATTATTATACACTCATTGATTAATATATTTACTATACTTGAAGCAAACATGCTTTGTGAATTTTATTTACCTTAAGGTATCCGACTACGTTCGGTACCGTGATTGTGCAAAAGCGTATAACTAAATAATATTTCTGATATTTAGTGTCACTTAGATTAGAAAATGTATATAAAATTGTTTTAAGAATAGTATTAGAACAAAAATTTATTTAAGTACAATATTTTGACAAAAAATGAACATAGAATGACCCATTTTCAAAAATATTCTCCTTTTGTGAAAAATGCTTCTATTATAATAATATTTCGCCTGTATATAGCTCTGACCTCTGTACAGAGGCTCAACTAGAAGTTTTGAAATATATAACTTAGAAGTGGGTTTATCCATGTTTTACGACAACAGAGGGAAGAAATTTTAAGAAAAAAAACGCCGATTATTATTTTAATGGGTTGTAACTCTGAAAATAATGTGAANAAAAATGCTTCTTTTATAATAATATTTTGCCTGTCTATAGCGCAGACTTATGTAAAGAGGCCCAACTACAATTTTTGAAATATATAACTTAGAAGTGGGTTTATCACTGGTTTACGACAACAGAGGGGAGGAATTTCAAGAAAAAAACTCCGATAATAATTTCAATGGGTTGTAACTCTAAAAATAATGTGAATGTTTCAAAAATCATAGTTGAGCCTCTGTACAGAGGTCTGAGCTATATACAGGCAAAATATTATTAAAATAGAAGCATTTTTCACAAAAGGAGAACATTTTGAGTAAATGTTATTCTAAGTTAATCTTTTACTGAAATATTGTATTTAAATATTTTTTTTTGTCAAAATGGCCTTAAAAAAATTTTATACATGTATTCTAATCTAAGTGACACTAAATATCATGAAAAATATCCATTTATGCGCTTTGTTAAAATCGCGGTTCCGAACGTACTCAGATACCTTAAAGTTTCATCAGTTAGAAAATTTCTCTGTTCAAAATACTTTGAAAACGTATTTATGTACTACGAAATAATCTCTCATTATTAAATGTTTATTAGACTAATCATCAAAATATTAAGAGTTTGTTTGATAACAGAAAACTAAATGAAAAAATTTTCTTTTTGTATAAAGATTCCCACTCCGTAAAAAAAATGTAATCAGGATTTATGGTTATCATTCAGAAGTATTTCAAGCACATCGCAATTAAATAAGAAATAATTACAATTTTTGACTGTTTAAAATAGCATTATTAAAAGTTAAATGGAAAACTCATAACATATTACGACATTATTTGAATTGATATATCCACTTATGTATAGAATTATGCTGGAAAATTTTGAAGAAACACCCAAATTTGTTTATTTATCGACTTCAATTATAAAATTACAGAGTTTTAACAGAGTAATTACAGAGTTTAAAATTACAGAAATTTTATCGGAGGCATTTGTGTTGGTACAGGTGGCTTTATGTTATCAAAAATGAAGAATATATTTTTGAAAAACCTAAGTGGAATATTTGAAATCACTCATCAATTTAGTTTTGGTTCAGATTAACTTCTTCATTTTAGACTTTTATACGTAAACTAAAACATTTATGTGGAAATTGTATTTTTGCAAATGTGTAGTTTTGAGAATCCAATAGCTTTAAAACTTCATAATAAGATGATAGTTATTCAAATATAATTTCGAACTTTTGATTTTGGGATGTCTGATAAAGAAAGATGAAATTATTTTTCTCAAAAAATTATTTTTAAATAATGCAAGTATACCTTTACTCAGAACCTAGATAACATAAACAAATACGCAAAATTTTATTTTCAGTGACTGTTTATTCTTATTTATTAAAAAACAGAAGCATATAATCATATAAAATCTGATTCATTCTACTGAGAGGAAATGAGAAATTAAAATATTATTTCTTAGATAATTGAAATAATATCTTAATTAGTTTTATAAATTCATCGAATAGTAGTATTTTAATATTTTTTTCAACGTTTTTTTTTTAGTATCTGAAAGGAAAATTTATAGAAACAAATTAATGGAGTTTCTCTCCCGAATATATCTAGATTATTATTTGAATTTTTTTTAAAGATGGAAATTCATTAAATTAAAAAAAAAAGTTATAATTTATTTAAAAGTGTGGTTAAAAATTTCTGAGAAATAAAATGTATTTTTATACTTTACATGAATAATCTTTAAGGCTTAGGCTTTTTTAAAGGTCATCTTATGCATTTAAAAAAGTCATAAAACATTACATTTAAATTTCTAATTTATCCAGCTTTTACTGTTTTAAAAGTTTCCAATAAGAACTATAAGATATACATAAATTTGAAAAAAAAATAAATAAAAATAACTAACAGGCAGTAAAATAATTTGATAGCCTTAGAATAGAGGTAAGCATTAAACCGAATATCGCGCTTCCACACCACAAGTCCGAGATTCAAATCCCGGACTGGGCAAAGTTGAATCAGCCTTCCATCCCCTTATTGGGTTGATTAATAAGTACGAAGCGAACTTGGGAACTAAACATGAGGAGAGTTGCGTCAGATTGATTACCAGATCGGAACATCTGATCATGCATCTCAGCGCCCAAAGTCACTTATACTGAGATGGGTACAGTAGACTTTGGTCATAGGGTGTTGCGCCCCTGAATTATGTTTAACCCTAATTTGGCTTTAGGAATGTAATGAAACTATTTAAATCTTTTTGAAAAAAATATGTTATGTCTACTCAATACATCTTAAAATCATAAGGAATTATATTTAATGTTAGCATTTTTTAACTCAAATATATTTTTTATTAAATTTAGAGAAACATTTTGTAATTTAAAATTATATTCCTAATTCTGGCACAAGTATTAAAAATAGACATTGGAAATATTAATACTCACAACTATTAAATTTTTAAACCATATTATTGATGTAAAATAATATAATTGCTACAGAAATACACACATGCACATATATATTGGTGTGTGTGTGTAAGTACACACACTCTCTCACGCACAGGCACATGACACATAAATATAGGGTACAACTGAAGTAACCAAAGAAAAATCTCAATTGAATATGGAAGGTGGAATTGAAAGACAAATCACTAGTCGTTAGAAAAATTATTTTGTATAGCCGAGAAGCCCCTCATATATTTACCATAAATAAAATTCTTGAAAAACCCTATTTAAAAGTAATTTCTGTATCGTTTAAATACTTCATGTAAAAATATTTTTATCTTTGGTTTGAAAGATAGCAATGGGAAATTTAATATTTACATTTTAACGAAATTTATTTTTAAATGTTAGTTATAAAGATCTTTTCGTCTCCAACTCAGATATAAATAAACAAAATGTATACTTTACCTGTACAGTGTCAGCAGAACTAAGAATTCCTCTGAAAATATTTATTCCAACTTCCTTTTTTTTCAAAATAATCTTTCGATAGTTGTTTTTTACCAACACTCAAACAGTATTTAAATGCTGAAAAAGTCCCCATGCAATTAGTTTGCTGACTTCCAAAGGTAATACATAACAATAGGCGAGACCTTACAAGTACTATTTTACACTATAGTTCTATGCAGTATAGGAGAACATTTCAATAGTTTCACATTTAGTAGGTAAAGATGGGTTCATTTTAAGTCTAAATACATGACAGAGGTTGAACAAGAGTAGGGTGTTGACATGTTTGCATGAAAGTGAATCAGTGGCTTAAATGAATAAGACTAAGAGCAGCTCGAATCAATGGGTAAGTCATGTGTCATTTTGAAGCTTGTATCGTGAATAAATGTTACATCATTACTACTTAAACGAAACAGATTTTCATTACCACCGTGATTCTTGCAACAGAACATAATGCGACGATAATTTGCAGCATCTATAGTAATATGCATAGCAGTTATTTGTACTATGTAGGCTACAAATTCAAAAGAACACTAGCAAATGGGTTTTTTTATTAATGTGTGAGCAGAAATAAGTACGGCCTTCCTAATTGGACCTTATATATCATCAGACCGTCTTAAAGAACAGAACTATTTCAGCTTCTTACGGTAGAGACAGTGAGACTTATTAAATATGTTTCAGAAATTCAGAAAATAAATATATGGATCCAGTGTGATGATGCATCATCTTTTTATGGCAAGGATATAAGGAGTTAGCATCGTTTTTTTTTCAAGATACATCAACAGGCCATTCATCAGACAATCGGATTCCATAATACGCCTTAAGAGGGTTTTTTTTCCCTCAAAGAGCGCTAAAAAGCGCCTCACAAAAATCACCAGAGGAAAGTCTCGAAAAATATCATCGTAGATGCTGACATTCTTGAAATACTAGAAATCACCGGTGTTATGTATTTTACGCAATAAGTGATGGCTCATTTGAGCAATCTGTAAATCTTCTCAGTCAAAATACACTTCTTTCCATAAATATATTGTTCTGCATGTGTTATACATTCTACAAAAGTTAAAATAAACTGTGAGTGACGTAATTTTGAAATTGAGACATCGAGGCAGTAATACTGCAGGGATACAAAATACATGCCCGAAACAAATAATCAAAAGAGCCGTATAACTCTAAAAAAGTTAGCGAAACAAACTTGCATGTTCTTTTATTGTAGAATTCTCTGAGGAATTCCAAATTCTAATGGATGTCAATGCTAGCAGCGGGACTGTTCAAAAGTTAAAAACTCGACATTCAATCCACTCACAGGCAGAATATCTCTACCCAGAATGTGTAGCATCAATTGCAGTGAACAAACGTTCATCATCATTGGAATGTGGGCGTGTGGAAAAATGTTCTTTGAAGAGATAAATCTCGCTTTATCATCTGGCAGGCCGAAGGACAAGTCTGGGTATGGCGGATTCCTGGCAAGTTCTTAAAAGAAGGTATCATCTCAACTATAAAGTCTAGTGGAGGCAGCATCATTGAATGGAGGTATTTTTTATGGTTTTCATGGCCTGGGTCCCTTACTTTGGTGGTTTGAAGTATTGACCCTAAGACATATATAGATATCCTTGACAATGCTGCTCTCCCAACTCTACGGCAATTTTTGGGCGAAATCCTAATTTTTTTTCAACAGGATAAATACTGCATTCCCATATCGAGACAAGGTCAGCCATAATTTGACAATTTTGGAGTTCAATATATATGCGTTTTTGGATTTTTAGACATATTTGGCCAGGTAGTGTATATTTAGAAAGCACATCCAGAAAATAATGACAGTTTTGCTGTTCAAAATCAAAGCAACACATTTTTTCGATATAAAATCACGTACATGCCCTAAGCTTCCATTATTTTCTACGACATTACCTCATACATTTAAATAATTTACGAATCTGTTCAAGAGTTTCAGAATTGCAATGATATATCATTTTGTATCCAGTGCATAAATTCATTTAGTCACTGCTTTCTCCAACTCATATTCAAAGATTGCGGCTGGACATCATTAAAAAGCACAAAATATATCAAAACATGTATGTTATACATGTACATGTATAATATATTAAATATGTATTTAAACATAACAACCGACTACCACATTAGAAATAATTTGAGATAAAATACAAAATTTAAAATAATAGTAGTTACTTTATTACAAATCATCATACCGTTGAGAAATAAAGAATAAGTTTTTGCTACCATTAGTTCTTTGTCACGATAGATGTGTAGAAGAATAGGGATTCGAAAATTTGATTCCACTGGAATCATTATTTAAAAGTTCGATTATAATCCCACTTTAATATCGTGCCCTGGATTCAAAGGTAACACTTTTCGTCGTTTATTATGAAAGTTAAAAGTTCCTTCCATAAAAAAAATTCTATTTAGATGTTTTTATAACTTCGCTTGTTTTTTTTTCAATGGAATCGGATGATAAATTCAAGATTTCATATTTATCAATTCATGAAACTTTTGTTAAACCTGTATGTGGTAATTTAACCTAATCATAGCCTTTATGGTTATTTAAATTATGAATTAAATCAAAAAATATCTTGCAAAATATTTGCGAAAAATTTTATTTGTGTCTTTGAGGATAAGGCAAGATTAATGATTTATACCAGTGTCCAATAAAAGGATGGTAAATAAAAAAAAATGATAAAACATTAAAAAGCTCTAATATAAAGTAAAACTAGAAATGCATAAAATACGCATGCGTAAAGAATTAAAGTAAAGTAATATTTTCCTACAGTATAAATTTCTAAAAATTATTTGTACATTTAACTATTATATTTGCCTTTAATACATCCATAAAACATTGGAAAATAATTTTTCAAGATTTTACTGTTATAAAATAAATATTAAAATTATATTTAATCAATTCAAAATGTAATCCTAAGTCACTCACTTGAGCCCATTCATTTTAAAAGTGATTTCCCTTACAGTACATTTAAATTGAAGCAATTGAATCTTTCCAAAAGTATATCTCAGCACTAGAGACAGTATTAAAGTAACTGCGTAAGTATATGATCAGTTCAAATTAACAATAAAGCCTCTCCTCTCTTTGAAAAGCGCAGTCCTCCATAAACCTGTCATTTCTGAATTGTACACAAGCATAGCTATTTGCAACTGCTATGTTTATACTTAAGAAATATTTCCTAGACAATATTCTCTTTATGGTCATCTTCCACGATATTATTCTATTTCAAATCTTACAGAAAGAGATGTAAAAGAGGTGGAATAAATAGTTTATTGACTCGTATTGATGAAACCTGAAGCTGTACAATACGTCATGCTGTTCCATATTTTGTACTCGCTTTCTTTTTATTGAATTAAAGTTTCAAGATAAGACTATAACTATGTTTATATAAGTATTTTAATTAAAATATGTTAGGATGATTTTTACGAATTCGATTTGCTTAATTTGTGTGGGCAACATTTATTTCTGATTAATGAGAGTAATAGTAAATATAATAATATGGAAGTATTTATTAGGTACTTTTTGTAGAATATGAAAATTCTGTTATATGTTTCTTTAAATTTACTTTGACAGTAAATTTAATGTGTTTGTATGAATTAATCTACATATTAATGTTTATTATTTTCTTTGCATGATTACAAACATCATGACTAGTACAAATGATCGGAATTTATTTAAATTTTGTTATGTACAGTTAAATAGATTTAATTTTTGTACAATTTCTTTTCTTCAAAATTTATTTTTAAAAATTGTATGAATTGCTTGCGCATTTTCAACGGACAGCATGTAGTGTAGTTTCATTAAGTAACATATTAATTTAGAATAACTTCCAGAAATTAAGAAATGTGATTTTTCATGTTTTCTTTCTTTATAGTGAAAAATAGAATATTTATTTGAAAATATTGGTTCACACATTGCGAATTAGATTTTCACCAATGTTCATACATTTAATTTGATTTTATGCTTCTAAGTAAGATGCATTTTCTTGTACTCAAGGATAATGTATATATTTAAATTTCTACAAATCTGTTTTAGTGTTAACGTTCTTAATACTATTTCTGTATTTTTATTCTACGCTTTATATTTTTAAAAAAATAAAAGGAAGGTTTTCTCATGAGAATTTTCATTTAACCTTACATGCATGAGATCCTAAGGTCATAGGTCATACTGTTATTGCTTTATTCGGCCCACTAATATCATTTTCATTCTGTATAGTGAACTTAAACAAAAAAAACTGCAATTTTGCTTGATATTTTGCCTATATGTTCCTGTTCAGTTAACGGATTTCAAATTCAATTTCATGATTTTTATTTTTTTAAATTTATTCCTATACATATATATATATACAAACAGGGAGACAGTAATACATATGTCAGGATAATCTATTTTGTCAAAGGACATAGAAGACGGCGCTACTATCCATACACAGAGTATGTGTGGTTATAATTTTTATGGGATTTAAAGTTTATAACTAAAGAAAGAGTGATAAATTAACTCTAGACAATGACAAACAACTTTAATGACGCACACATCCATATATATATATATATATATATATATGGAAAAAGAGATAATGCATTAAAATTATGTTTACTTAATAATTCTCATTGCGTTGAGTATGCTTAGCTTCAGACACTTTCAGTTGTGACGGGCCCATCATGATTTCTACTAAAACTCCTTTGTGGTTTCTTTGGGACCAGAATGGCAATTCTTTCCAACCAACTCGAGAAGTGAAACATTCAAATAAGGAATCTTTTAAATAGTAAAAGTTTAGCGTACGCAAGGGTGCTATGGGAAGTGAAAATCCGAGGTCTATGTTTACAACTGTTTAAGCTAAAGTGAGAGGAAACCCGACATTCAGGATACACTACCCATGCTTGTACGTTCAAGTTAAAGGTGGATACCATTCTACAAGGATAACCGCCACGTCAGTTAGGATTCAAGCGAATTACTCCTTACCCAATATAGAGTGGTAAGACCATTTAATTAAACTAATAGGAACTGTGTATTTATTCAGATTAAGATTATTCGGTAAAGTTAGACATAGTGGTCACTTACGCTATTATTTGAAGCTACGTATTGTGTGTCTCCTCACCCCCAGACTCTCTTGGTTTTAAGATTAATATTATTACTGTATATTGCTTAAGGTATCCGACTACGTTCGGAACCGTGGTTTTGCAAAAGCTTGTAAATGGATAATATTTATGATATTTAGTGCCACTTAGATTAGAATATATGTATAAAATTGTTTTAAGGATATTATGACAAAAAAATTTATTTAAATACAATACTTTGGCAAAAATTTAACTTAGAATAACCTTTTTTCCAAATGTTCTCCTTCTGTAAAAAATGCTTCTATTGTATTAATATTTTGCCTGTATTCAGCTCAGACCTCTGTACAGAGGCTCAACTAGAATTTTTGAAGTGTATAAGTCGGTTTATCCATGTTTTACGAAAACACAAGGGAGAAATTTTAAGAAAATATGCCGATAATTATTTCAAATGGTTGTAACTCTGAAAATAATTTGAATTTTTAAAACTATTATATGAGCTATATATAGGCAAAATATTAATACAATAGAAGTATTTTTTACAAAATGAGAACATTTCGAAGAATGGTTATTCTAAGTTAATTTTTTGCCAAAATATTGTATTTAAATAATTTTTTTGTCATAATGTCCTTAAAACAATTTTATGCATGTCGTCTAATCTAAGTGATACTAAATATCATGAAAACTATACATTTATGCGCTTTTTTAAAATCATGGTTCCGAACGTAGTCGGATACCTTAAGTAAATATCTTAATAAAAAGATATTAAGATTATGGCAACGTCTGGTTCTTCATTCACTCCCACATCTCTAGGTTGTGAAGATAATGTAGAAGTAGGCCAACCCCCATGGGCACTTACCTTACACAATTAATCGGAAAGTGAAAATCTGGAATGTCATACTAAATAATAGGCTGCTACCTATAACGATAGGAACTACTGGTAAAAATCTGAGAGCAATTGTTAGTGCAAGAAATTTATCAGCGGACTATTTCCTCTTACAGTCCTAGTTGAAGGAATACTGTGCAGTTTCATATGATTGCTCTACGGACTTGAAATGCTTTTACTCTTTCAGTTTTATTTCAATAGCTATGTCATGCTCTATACAATAAGCAGAAAACATTCTAATGAATAAGTAAATCATTGTATATGCGTTACAATGGCCAGTTTCAATTGAATAAATAATCAATTTTGCTATAGAGTTTGCTAACACAGTTTTCGAAAATTAATTATTCAAATTTACTGAAAGTGGTTAGGTTCTGGTTACCATTGAGGGATTCAAGCATTCGGCTATTCAGATTGAGCGAGACAGACAATGTTATGGAAGTTACTGGGGAGTTTTATTTTTATTACCCAGCAAGTATAATGCAGTTTGAAAGAGATACATTCAAACTACTGTAAATTAGTTTTCTCCAGCTGCAGGTGGTTCGAAAAAACATACATGAATCTGATCACAGCTAACAAACTTTTAAATATGATGCAATCTGTGAGCAAGAATTGTTTGATACACTTTCAGAATTAAATGTAATGTATTGAAAACGTATCAAAATATAGATGTGTAGTTGTTTTAAATTTTTTTCTTTATTGTGCAGAATTATAGTTTTTATCAAAAATATATCAACTCAAATTGCGTGTTTTATGTTAATAATAACTTATATTGTTCAACGAACTCAATAAGGACTTGTAACGAATTATCTGGATTTTCTTGCATTCCATATTTATACAGGATCCCTGTTTATTATCCAAAATCCATCTTAGAATTATTTTTTAAGTTAAATTAGTTTATCGCTTTGGAGTTAGATGAAATATATATATATATATATATAGAAATGAACTCCTATATTTTTGGTTAACAGTTTTAATTATCAATTACTTTCAGTTTTCGAGCACGTGTTACACGCGTAGTGCAATATTTACGGAAAGGTATAAAGGTTTTATTTCAAATGTCGTCTTTTCTGCACCGTAAAGTACAAATGATAATAAAGCCAGACGTGAGAACTTTTCACATGATTCCAATCCCAAAAGCTTTGTAAGGAGTAAATTGGAGGAGTAGATAAGCTCTAGAAATATTTAGAACAATTGCGGCTAAGTACTACAAGCCTCGAGTGGGTGGAACGACAGCCTATTCAAGTGCAAGCACGTGCAGCAATGCCCCTCCCCTATCCGAAGGATATATATGTGAACTGCGCGGTAAAGGAAGCCCTGTACTTTAAGGGGTGCTTTAGAAAGAGTTAGAGCCTTAAGTATATTTGTTCCTAGAATTCATGAAAGTCCATCTTCATTGTTATTAAAGAGCTCATATTTTAAGTACTTTACATGGATCGTTAAACTGTGATAAAATCTTATAGTAAAGTTTGTTCCGTGACTATTGTAAGATACCAACAGTTTAAGCGTTACTTTTCTGTATTCAACATTTGTGAAAAATGGATGTTGTTGCATAGTTGATGTAGTCTTTGGGCAGTTTATGTAGAGAAAACAAATATTATTTACTCGTCTTTACAGAAGCTATATAACAAGATGATATAACTTTAAATGATATATTACTTTTGGTGATATAACTTTTAAATTGCATTAGTTCCACATTACTAATTGTTTCCGAAACACATCTTATAAGAATTTTGAAGTTTAATTTGATTTGGGATGCGGATTTGACAAACAGATTTGGAACAATCCTTGGACGATAATTAGTAGCTATTTTAATCATAACACCAATGCCTCTTGATTATCGTTTAGTTATGAAACATCATTTGTGATTTATAAATAATTTCTATTACAATATTAAATTTACCCTTCTTTCCCATAAGATAAAATACACAAATTTTAAATATATATTGTTGCAAAAATCAATATAATTATCATGAGGGATATGAATTTAAAATCAGATCAAATCATAAGAAAAAAAATGTAAGTTATATTGAGATGTTTACAGTTAGTTTACGGTGAAAAAAAGTCCAATAAAGAGCTCGAAAGAGTCATTTAATAAGAGCTAAATATTGGTTTTGAAAGAGAATAATTTAACGAGAGAAATTTTCGTTACCAAAATTGTACAGAATGTTTGATGGGAAATGCTCACTTAATTATATATATTTAAGAGATTACTTATTAAATTTATAATATATACTAGCTGGTACACCAATTCTTCTCACAGGTAAAATATAAAAAAAAGCAATAGAGATTACAAGAAAAATAAATTTTTTATATGTTAAATTTAAGGGAACGCAAATTAAACAAAAAAAAAAAAAAAAAAGATTACGTAGCACATCTCTGCTGAATAAAAATTTATAGTTACCAAATTTGAAATCTGTAGGTCTCATAGCTGAACAAGGATATTTTTTTACCAATAATACCCACGCAACACTCATGGCTTTTGAAAATCCTCTTCTTAAATGATTTTGACTCAGCAAAATTTATGTTTTCTAAATTTCAAGTTTATAGGTTTAGTTATTCATAAAAGGGATCTTTGTTTTATGAAATACTTCCTTGCAATACCCCTTGAATGCCAATTTTCACAAAATCCTTTCTTAACGGATCTCTACTGCATGAAAGAAACATTCCAGCTAAATTTCAGGCTTATGTTTAATTGTTTGAAAACGGGATTATCTTTTAATCTATAAAACCTCTTTAACCCCTTGCAATTCCTTGCAAGGTCAATTTTCGTAAAAGCCTCTTTTGTAGCAGTTCTCTACTCATTGAAAGGTATATATACCAGCCACATTTAAAATCTGTAAGTCTAATAGTTACAAAACGTGAATATTTATGAATAATGTCACTCCACTTCTTTCAAATCCCTTGTATGAGGATTTTGGCCTAACACTTTCTTGGCGGAACTCCCATGAACACTCCCACTTTCTCCCATGAACAAAACATGCATACCAAATTTCAACTGTTGTGATCTAATAGTTCAAAATTGAGACTATTTTTTAAAACGCTTTATTAAATTCTCGCAACACGCCTTCAGGATATATTATTACAAACACATTTTTAGTAGAGGGTATCTACTGTATGAAAGGAATTAGCTTACCAAATTTCAAGACTAGATATCTAATCGTCAAAAAATGGAAACTGTTATGTCTGAAACCTTTAAATCAGCAGCAACGGCCCTTGGAGTCACTTTTCGGGAAACCCATTTTGTAACGGATCTTTATTTCATGAAAGGAATCTGCTTGCTAAATTTCAAGACTGTACATATAATAGTTAAAGAAATGGAAATAATGATCTATAATACACCTTCCTTTACCGTAAAGCCACTTGGGGGTAGATTTCAGCTAAATTGATTTTAAAATGGATATTTGCTCTATGAAAGGAATGAGTAAATTTCAAGACTGTGCGTCAAGTAGTTTAAAAATGGAAATAATTATCTGTAGCAACCCTTACCCCCCGCAACATCCTTTGGGGGCGATTATCGTAAAATCCGTTCTTAACGGATCTGTATTCCATGAAGAAACATACCTTCGAAGATTCAAGTCGAAGGGTTTAATTGTTCCTGCGATATCGTGATGGGTGAGTGAGTCTCTCACTTTTCTCTGTTATATATAGATAGATTTAAACTTGCCTCAATAACTATTGCGCGTTTCCTAGAACACCATAATTGTTTTCCAGCTATCTTAAGCATTTAATAGCCAATGCATTTTTAAGTACAATA
This sequence comes from Trichonephila inaurata madagascariensis, assembly GCA_019973955.1. Classification (NCBI taxonomy): domain Eukaryota; kingdom Metazoa; phylum Arthropoda; class Arachnida; order Araneae; family Nephilidae; genus Trichonephila; species Trichonephila inaurata. The sequence continues at coordinate 70,290 of BMAV01013592.1, read as the reverse complement.
ATCTGCTGCAAATTAATTTAAATAGATTTAACATTTTTCATCCAAATGAAGTGATGTGTATTCTGTTTAGTTATTACCTTAGTAAAATAGTTCTTTGCATAGTTATATAAAATGTATCAAGCGTTTTCATAATAAATATGTTTAGAATATTTTGAAATGTTACTTAAAACTATTGGCTTTGCAGACAAAATTAAATTTTATTCGACAATTCCCCCCCCCCCTTTTGTATGTAATAAAAACAATTTTATACCAATGTAGTCTCAAAGCCTCCATTTTAATATTAAATAAAATCAAGTTGATATAATTCATAATATCCCCCCCGACATACTCATTTTTTTATTAAAAAAAATAAACTAGATAAAATAAGCTATATGATAATATAAAATCCTTTATTGTAAGCAAATATTTTTTCTGTTATAATAAATAGTCTAAAGAAATAAATAAAGTTAAATAAGGTTTAATTCTTGATAAAATTGCAGTAGAATGAATAATAAATTGAAAAATGTATACATCACATAATATTGAGAAAACTTCAGTGAAACATTACGTCATTCATTTTGAAATCGAATATTTTATCTCAGCAACGTGTTCTGGACATAAATATATCAAAGAGAACTTTGTTGTGAATAACTAGATAAATTAAAAGAAATCAGACTGCGTACAAACAACTAGTCAAGTTTCGTCTTCCACATGCTCATCTCCCACAGAAATACGATGTTTCGAAACTAACTCAGCGAGTTCTAACACAAAATAACGAGGTTTATTGATCGATCTTAATGGAATATCATGCTATTTACTAAATCATGTTGGACGGCTCTTCTCATTGATTGGCACAAACTGAGATTATGAAGTTAACTAAATAAAAGCAACTGTGTCTATCAATATATACATACAGGATTAAGAATATGAGTAAAATAAAGCACAATAATATAGATGGAGGTTGTACATATTTTATTAGAAATACTATTATACACTATTAAAACTAGCTGTACGAAAACAGATCAAGTACTATTTTTTGTCATGGTAAAAGAAGAAAAAAAAACTTAAGTTTTAAATATTTAATTCTTTTATTGTGATTAAAATTGTAAATTTTAACGTTCTTTTAAATTTTAGTATTTGAAGCATTTGTTAAGTAACAGTGTTTTTGATAAATTCACGGAAGCTGAAATTTAATATTATTAAAATATGAATAACATTTCAAAGAATGAATACAGTGGAATAAGGTCACAAATCAGGATTTCAGTGTTATGCATTAATTCATATGGATTAATGCATTGCATGATAATAGGATAATGACATGTTAATATCATGATAATATGGACATGATATGATAATAACATGACAACATGAACATGATATGATAATAACATTATAACATGACCATGTCATGATAATAACAGGATAATTTCATGCCATCAGGAGCATCACATGATAATAACACAATAATATGAGCATCACATGATAATAACATAATAATATGAACTTAACATGATAATAACCTAATATGAACATAACATGATAATAACCTAATATGAACATCACTTGATAATAACATGATAATATAAACATGTCATGATAATAACATGATAATATGAATATGATATGAAAATAACATGATAATATGAACATGATATGATAGTTAAACGATAATAGCAGTATGATAATATGCATATTACATTACTTTGTTACATCGTTGTTTTGATTTTGTAAGTGCATGGAATTGAGATTTGCTATTTTCCCTTGTGCTTTACTATGTTGTCATTTTTACTGTGCTATTGTTTGTTTATTTTACTTTCTTAAGTAAGTTTCGAGTGATATATGTGATGCAAGAGAACAATTTTTTTCCAATGAAAAATACAGAAGCTGAATCAAATTATTACTGTTAAATCTACTCTTAAAAGCAGTAGAATTCGAAAAAAGACAATCATCAGAAAAAATAAATCATAATTTTCTGACACACATTTCATTAGCCTTTAATGTTACATCATAAACAAAATTCAATATCATATCTGCGTATTTATATTTCTGTGTCCAATTTACCCAGAACTTTCCCCTGGTAAATGAACCTGAAATAAAGACAATAAAAAAGAGAAATTTACAAAAATCACTCATAATATGGATACTGACATTGAATCTGAAAAACTCGTATAAATATCCGTAAGTTAAAACTAATGGACTAGATGTCATTATTTTTTCTATTATAAAAGTAGACAGTAAATTTTTCCCAAAACGCTGTCTAAGCAAAATTAAAATTCAAGATGTTTCATTAAAAATACAGCAATAAATGATCTTTTTTACCATAAGGATAACTTTTTCATTGCTCGTTGATTGTTTAGGAAACACAATACTTTGTATGTACTTTTTCCCTATTAATTAAAATGTTTGCTTACATACTTTTCCAAAAGGACATAAAATATCAGTTTAGAAATAAAACACGGATAGATATTGGGTGAGTGAAAAAGTTCTGCCCGCGCGTTTTTATTACCCATAAAGAAGAGCAAATAAAGACAAAATGAACATTACCTATGATTGTGCAGTTCCAATTGCTATCTGTGACATCTTGCCATATTTCTAATAGGAGAAGAACCCCAAGGAGGTAGAAAAATTCCGATAGTTTCGAATAAAAACAGACAGTTTTCGTAGCATCAAAGTGTTTCCTACTGAACGAATTTTTCAATGCATGAATTAGGTGATCGTCAGTTGGGGCCAATTCAGGCGAACAGGGCAGGGGCAGTAAAACCTCCCAAACGATATCCATTGACTTTTGGTAAGGAGCGTTATGGTGAAAAGTGATTACATCTTGACGATTGTTGAGACCTGGGTGCTTTGCTGCCAAATTTGAATGTAGCATGTTTAATTGTAGAGAACAGAAGGCAGCATTGATGTTTTGGTTGAGTGGCAGGTCATCCCAATGAATTCTTCCTTACACATCCAACCGCACACACAAACAATAAAACATTCTTGGGATGAATTTCAGGTTTCGAAATTGATGCAGGCTAACCACAAGAACGATACACAGTCCTACGACGCTTTATATTACGGTATATAGTTACGATACTCGCTTCCTTTACGTTAAGGTACCCATTTCTCATTTCCTGCCCCATTTCGTGTCAAGAATAAGGTATTTTTGCGCAAGGAAAACAAGGAAACACAGGTACAATTCGATCACTCTGTTGCTTAGCTATCAGGTTATGTGGAACCCGACCATCCAACTTTCACATAAAACCGAAGTTAACTAGACGTCTCTCGACCGTTGTCCGGTATAAGTTGAAGGCTCATGTTGTTTTATGGCTTGGCTAATATCGTCTTCTCCAATATGTTACGACCGTCCACTCGTAGCCTAATCTTGACAGCTTCTATCTACGTCCCTAAATTTACGAAACCATTGAGAAAATGTGCTTTCGTCTATTGCACCCTCTCCATATACTTGACAATCATTGCGACATGCTGTAGCTGTCGTGCTTTTTTTTATCGAACTCGTATTGCAAACAATATATCACATGCTTCTTCTCGCTTTCTATGTTACACACTCTGAGATTTTTTTAGATGATTAACTGTGTGAGACACAATGCATTCATATGTTAAGCATCCACAAGTTTAATTTGGTCGACGATTTCGGTCATTACAACGTCATGTTTGGAATCAACTTCATTGCAAATATGCATTTCCTATAACAGGTAGAACGTTTGCACTCATCCAATAAAAAATTATTGTTTTTTCTAATTTATAGCATGGTAAAATATCTATTACTTTTAGAAATTTATCATTTTATTCTACTTTTTTCCTTATACCTTAATTATTAAAAAATATATATAAAATTTATTTAAAATAATCAGAAGTTGTTTCCTTCCAATTAAAGGTTTCCTAATGATTTCTGCATTCTGCCAAGAAGTTGTTTTACACACTGCAAAGCTTAATGTATGCAGTATTGTGGTTGTTTCTTTTGATCGTTTGCTCCAAATTCCTGTTAGGAGTGTAGTTAATAGGTTTTATGCATCTTTAACACAGCGTTTCTGTTTGGGTCTATATGACCCAAAATAAAACTTATACATTCATAAAAAATATAGTACAGGGATATTTTCATGAAACTTCTCAGAATTGTAATTATAAATATCTACTCCTACAGGGATTTATGCTTATTTGCATTTCGAAGGAATATTTTTCTGATTATACCTAATGTATTGTTCAGGTCAATACGAAAGACTTTGATTTTCTAACATAGTGTAAAATATTTGTACCTGCTGATAGAAAGAAAAATAAGAATTTCCTAAATTTTAGTCATGCTGATATAGATAAACTAATAAAAGCTTCTGAAAGCGACGAAGAAGTATTTTAATACGAAAATCATACAAGTGATAGAATTGAGACAGAAAGCTCTGACAAGGATTATTATACTGATAATAAACCATTGAAATATGTGAAGAGAGTATTCAGTCCAAGAATCGCGAAATAAAGCGGAGTTGAATCCTTGCCCATTCATCTCAATAAACCGCTGTTAATATTATAAAAAAGTACCCCAGGGATCACAAGATATGCAGCGGCAAGAATAACAGATGTAAACGGTACTTTTGAGGTAGTATTTAATTCTAGAATTGGAAACGAAACCATAAAAATGACAAATATTGAAGGAGAAAAACTTTATAGAAAAAAGTGATATATGTGATTCTTATTATCAGCTGGTATTTTTAAAACATATGAGCAATCAACAAAATGGTTATCGGACAAAAAACTGGCAGAAATATATTTCGTATGACAATTTAACTCGGAACATTTTATACCATATCGAGAGTTATTCGTTTTCATTTTAACTCCACTCGTCAAGAAAAAAGAAAATTGGATAAATTGGTTGCAGTTCGAGATATCTGAGAGAAGTGGATAGAAATTCTACTGAAATTATATAATCCATATAAAAATATTACTGAAGTTCAACAATTACTAGATGTCCTTTCAAACATTATATACTAATTAAACCGTCAAAATATGGAATCAAAATATAAATTCTACGTGATAGTAAGACTTCGTATGTACTGAAAATACATATTTACCTTGGAAAGGAGCAAGTGCTAAAGCCAAAAAAATATCAAGAAATGTGAGGAATGTGTTATGTGTATTCGGGTCACAATACTACATGTGATAATTTTTTCACATGTTACAATTTAGGATAACTTCTTCTAAAACGGAAAATTACTATTCTTGGCTCCATTACAAAAATAAAACTGAGCCTCCAGAAGAAATGCCAAACAAATAATTTCATTGCTCATTCTTTTATTTTATAGAAGGCACAAGAGTTGCAAACTACATCCAAAAAAAGAAAAAGAATGTTATTCTAATGAGCACTTTGCATCATGATAAGAAAGTTAACAACAGACCTGACAAAAAGCATTAATGATCTTAGATTGTAATTTAACTAAAGGGGCTGTGGACATTCTTAATTAACTTTTAAGCAGATAACCTTGTTCGAAAATTGCTGGCTCATGATTGTATTCTATAACATGCTTGATACTTCTGTGTACAATGTATTTGTTCTATGAACTTCAACACATAATGAATGAAGAGAAAACAAATTGACTAAACGGGGGCTATTTTCGGAAGAACTGGGAAAATAATTCATTATTTCATACATTGAAGCAAGACAACACCTACCAAGAAGTGAGGATTCAATAAAAATAGTTATGTGGATACAAATAAAAATGGAAAACGTATCATCTGGAACTCTGAAAATCTCTGTCCATCAAACAATGACTATAAAACTAGTATGCAATGCAATAATTATAAGAATAACATTTGCATATCTCATGTAAGATATTGCTGTTTAGATTATAATTAAAAGTAAGTTTAAATTCAAATATACTTTTCTGTTATTTTTATAGATGGTCTAGATTATCAGATATATTTTCTAATTTGAATTAATCTTGTTTAAACCATTTCTTAAATGGTACCTGTCATTTACTGGAAGAAAGGTTAGTTTTCTGAATCGGGTTGCATTAATTCGAAAACTACATACCTAGAGTAAATACGAACTGAACAGCATAGTTAAATTAGTTCAATGGAAGCAACTTCATTTTAAACATTAATTCAGCCAAATTAATCTTACTAAATGGGAGCTTAGTACATCAAAGTGAAAAAAAATATTGAAGAAAATTTACTACGGACTTTCTACAGTACTGAAATTGGATTTATATTTAAGTTATCAGTACTTCATCTCTCATTGTTTTTGCATCACGTTTTTGAAAATTTACCAATTTCATAATATAAATTGTCCTTCGTTACATTGTACATAACTTTCTTCCTAAAAAACACTTGTATCTTTCCAATATAATTTAAACTTAGTGGCGCAACAGCCCATAAAGAGCCAAGGCCTACTGTGTCCATCCCAGCTTTCACGACTTTGAGAACTGTTCTGGTTAGGTGGTCAAACTGACGAAAAACCTCCAGTGTTTACTTCCTAAGCAAGCTTGGTACTCATTTATCGATCCTCTGAAGGGATAAAAGGCTGGGTCGACCTTGCCCAGCCAGGGGTTTGATTCCCTACCTGTGAGGCGTAAGCGTGATACGCTACCACTCAGACACTGGTCTTCATCTCTAAAATAAGTAAAAAAAAAAAAAGCTCAAGACTTCCCTCAACTTCCAGCTTACATGACTTACGAAGTATTTTCTTGGTTATTTATTCAACTTATTTTATGTACTGATACGTTTTTGTAATGTAATTTATTAAAATTATCAGGTAGGAGAATCTACATTTTCAGTTCGTTGCTATAAGTTACGAATAACTTCATAGAATATTGCACTTTTTAATTTAAGTGGCTCTAATGAACGAAAGATTCATATTAAAGAACATAACCTTAAAATCAAGATCAAACGTTTGATTGAAATAAACTTTCAAAGGCACATTTCATAGTGCCTAAATCAAATTTTATAAAAAAAAAATTATTTCCGATTAGTACTGAGAATACTAACCCTGAAATGAAGTTTACAAAATTATTTGCATGAATGAAAGCCTGCAATCTGGCATAGGAATCTACCATTAAAATAAGGAAATATATTTATTTTTCATGTCTTGATTTTCTTAGAGAACTGCTCTTTTTTTTAAAGAAGAAGCATCAAATATCATTAGTATCAAAACATAATAATCAGAATTTAATGGTTATATTTTCTCTTTATGTGTTTAATTTTAACACACCTACGTCTTTTTTTATGATAATGGAAAAAATTAACACTTTTTCTGGCTCCATTGCGAAAAATATATTTTATAAAACGTGAACTTTTTTGGGGGGAGGTTAAAAGTTTTCTCCGAAATCATTCTTCTTCGCCTTCACTCCTTTAACGTAGTTTATTTTTTACTTCTTTCTTTCAATGGGGATTAATTATTTCTCACTTGACCTTTGGTTGAAGACTCCTTGATTCATGTTTGATGTTCCTAAGTTGGCTGGACAGTACACGATTGAAGTTAACCTTAACGATTTTTCTTTCTTGAGATTTATTTTTATTACTTTTTATTTCTCCTTTAAACTTCTTATCACTCAACTTATTCTTTTTTTTTTTTATTTCGTAATCTTTCAATTTTACTTTTTTTCCCACTGGAGATTTTTTCAGCTATTTTTCGGCTAAGAATTTGAAAACTTCAAATAATACTATTTCAAGACATTAAAGCAGGAGTACTCAACCATTTTTTGCAGCCGGGCCACATACATGGGAATACTATTTTTGCGGTCCGCAACATGGGGTTTAATGTGGGACGGGCGCTATAAGATTAATGACATTTAAAATGCGGAAAATTGATCAAAATATTAAAACTTTTTTTTTATTTTAAAACTATAATACGCTTTATCAAACTCGCCTGACAAAAATAGGTTTTATGTATTTTTTGTCCAGTCACATTAGGTGATTTCGATTTCCTTTCATCAAAAATCCCAAGCCCCCCGCCCCCCCCCCATTAAATAATTTGTATCTGCTGCTAAGACTTTTTAAGAAAGCCAATTTATCTGATCTTGAAATAGATCCTCAAGAAAGAGCCATTCAAAGATTTGAGCTTGCGGTACGGTAACCAGCAAAATTATATTTTTTAAATATAACATTTTTACGACAAATCAAGTCGTTGATGCATGTTTGTTTTTCTGTACGAGATAGTCGTGATAACAATTACAATCAGACAACAGAATCTAACAAAACGTAGGGAGTTGCTTGGGTTTCTTGTATTCCTTTTGTATATTTTAGCATATTTCAAAACATGCTGTGTGTTTAAAAAATTTCCTTCATCTTAAAAATAAGGTTACTGAAATTTCGAGAAACAAAGACCAGATTTAGGTTCGTGGTAAAATTTTGAGTGAAATGGGTCACTTTGGTTAATTTCTGGGGTGAAAGATATTGAGTTATTGGCGAGATCTTTCTTAACTGAATCGGATGCCTAATCTCAGAAATATCAGCCACGAATACAAAAAATTTGAAAAAAAAAAAAAGTTCAAAACTTGAGCGATTTACATACGTTTGGGTGCGACAAAGTCGAATTTAACCTGTAATTGGTAAAACAAGTATACTTTCTACCAAATACTTTAAGTACCTTTAGAAATGAATGTGGATACTTTCCTGACCAAAGCAACTGAATTTAAAGACAAGTTCATTCATTTTAAAGATAAAGTTACTGGAATTTCTTAAAACGAAGACCAGATTTAGGTTTCTGGCAAAATTTCGAGTGAAATGGGTCACTTTGGTAAGCTTGAAGGGTTGAAAAATATTTAGTTATTGGCGAGATCACCAAACGAAATTATTGGAAAACTGGGACGAATTTGAAAATGCGTTTGAAAGCGTTGAATTTTATATAAGTTTACAAAGTTTGGTAAAAATCGGCTGATGAAAAAAAAAAATACTTAAAACGCACGGAAATCCAGAAAGCGGTTGAAATACGTTCATTTTAGTGGATAGTGTTTCAGAAACGATCCTACAGCAATTAAAAACTTTTTACTTCTGTTTTTTCGGTATTTTCATTGATGTGTGCTATACTTTTCATAGAAATCATTACCAAAGTGCAATAACTCGCGTTATAATAATCGTAGGGTAAAATCTTAGGCATATTCGTGTTCGGGGTCAGGTCAGACCCCCGTTCGAATAACACCCGATTTTTTAAAGTCGTCTTGTAGGTTTGGTTATCACCCCGGGGTCGATTTTATTAAACTTTAATTCCTGTTATCCTTTAAGCTCTTAGATATGAACATTTTCAAACTTCTTGTTTTATTATTAACCATTGTTAGCTGAAAATCGAAATTTTGAACAATATGATTTTTAAAAATGTATTCCTTTTCTTTATAAATTCCTTTTTTTACTCTCTAAAAGATTATCTACATCTAAAAACAATTTGTTTTTATTTAAATCTCACTAAATTCTCTATTTAATTAATCTTACGCTTTATTATCTCTAATTTCTATTTATAAAACAAGATTTTTTGTTAAAGCTTATATTATTGCTCTATGTCGTTCCTATTAACTTTGAGATAATACTCATTATATGTATTTAAAAATATATATTAAATTCTATCTGAGCTTAGTATATTTTCTTTAAGAAATTAAGAAAGAGATTATTATATTTTCTTAAGAAAGGAGATCATTATATTTTCTTTAAGTATACTGTCCTTCTATATTCTTGTCACTTGAAGCATTAAAATGCACGGGGCTACTTAGCCAGGGAAAAAAATAAATACATATTAATACATATAATTAATACAAATTACTAATTGGTATAAATATTTGGTATTAGCAATTAGATACGGTTTTTAGTAAAACGGATATTTTTTCGTGGATAATAGTATTTTACAAATAAAAAGTTTTAATCGTCAAGTGGCTACGTTAAATGTAAAAACAAAAGCAATTATGAACAATCAGCTAGACTACTAAAATTTAAAATTGCTTTAAAAAGGAAAATAAAATCGAACATTGCATAGCTCACTGTAATAGAATAGCTAAGAAAACAGCAAACAAGAATATTTCTTTTTCTAATTTCATACAGTACTATTTAAAGCACCAACCCTTTGAAAACAAATTTAAATAAATATATAAACAATTATATAATACATAAACAATTAATTTCCAAATGTAGCCAAACACGAAAATGTGAAAAATTAATTTGCAGACAACAGTAGAAATTGCAGCATGTCATAAATATCTGCATTTTTTACGAAATCATTGCTTAGGAACAATGCTGAAGTCTGATTCCGAATGCCGATTTTTTGCATTCTACAAAAAGGTTATTTTTAATTCAACATTCTGCTCAAAGTACATTATAATGTCTTATATTTTTGAAGAACTAAATAAGTAATATTTGAACGAGATTTCAACAATTATTGCGTAATGAGAGCTATTAAGAGACGTAATTCTAATAGAAATAAAAACTCCCTGTGATACTCTTAGAGGCGCAGTGGTCGAGTGATAGCGTATCGCGCTTCCACGCCACGGGTCCGGGCTCTACTCCCGGGCTGAACTAGGTCGACTCAGCCATTCATCCCTACTTCAGTGGGTCGATAAATGAGTACCAAACTTGCTTGGAGACTTAAACAGTGGGTCTGGCTTCAGACTGACCACCTGATCTGGACATCTGCTCATGCACCTCAGATCTCAATGGCCACGTATACTGGGATGGGCACAGTAGACCCTGACCCTCATGAGATGCTGCGCAACTGAGTGATTTGCTCAAAACTGCAAGCTTAACCTTATTTCTTCGGTTGACATTAACTTCATTCAAATTATAGAATGTTACCACTCTGGGAAGTGTTAATTAAAATACCTTCCTTAGATTCCCAGAAATTTCTAAGATAGTAATAATCCCTAAATAATAAAAACATTGAAAATAATTTGATCAACTGTGTAAGATATAAATATCACCACATTCCTATAAAACTTCACATTTCAGATTAGCCACGGAGTAGACTAAATAAATACAATAACTAATAATAATTTTACTTTCAAACTTATTTATCTTTAGATGTCTATAGTCCTGGAGTTTATTATTTCGAACATTAAGTAGACAATAAATTTTCACGGTCTGGTTGTATTTAGATATATTTCAACATAAGTTACGATTATTTTGAAAATGCTTTCTAAATCATCATGAATTGTGCATGACTTTGTAATAAATAACGACTTTTTCCACACGACTAATATTTTTCTTACTTACTTATGTTGGGTGAATGTATAATCCGGACAATATTAATTTATTAAGGCTGCAATTTTCCGTACGTCCTATGTGCCTTAATAAATATTAAAATTGATCTGTAAGCAATCAATATTACGTGTCTTACAACTAAATTAATGTATTTTAGAATATATAATTTATATCATTAAATTTTAGAATATGCCGTACATTTTTGTATTTCATCATTATTTGCTAACTGATATTTGTGAATATATATATATATCATTTATTTAATTAATTTTTCTTAAAATTTGGCACCTATTTAATGAATAAACTTTTAAAAAAAAAGGCAATTTATTCACTACAACATTGTCAAAATACGCCAGTATATTTGTGCACTGGATGAAAAATGTAAATAATGATTTGGCCTCACTTGATATGATACAAGATTATCTGAAATATTTACTTTAAGGAACATATATGCATTCAACGAAATGTACTCTTTATTAAAGATATTTGCATCCCATGAGATGTACGCTTTAAAAAAGGCATGAGAGATTTTTGGCCAAACCATTGGACTCACGATATGGAAAAGTAAGAGTTCTTGAATCGTGAAATTTGTGTCAAAACAATAATGAATCCCTATGATTAATTGTTGCTTGGTGGATGAGATACGATGCAGATTCATTGTTAGAGAAATCAAGCATGCAGTAGAATTGCTTTGGAATAGTTTGTTTCATTACAGAAGCGAATAACGAAAGAGGCATGGAAGTCATTTACAAAACAGTAGCTCTTTTGTGGAAGCTCTGAAAGTAGCGTATAATGATACTTTTGTAATGACTGTAAAAATTTGGAATAATTTTGAATATCTCAAATGAATGATATGTTTGTGTTTCATTCGAAATTTATAAAAATGTCATGTATTATTATCAATATATTACCAAATTTAATATTATCAAAAAATATTCTCACAAGAAAGTTATAAAATTAAAATATTAGATGTCTCTGATTTCATGCGTGAATTTTTTGTGTACAGTGAAAACTAGCTTGGACTATATTTCTATGTCTGTGTGTGATTCCCAATTTATAGTAAATACTTGTGTAATATGTTATTCTGGGAATCGTGACACAGGAAATTTTGATGAATTTCTGACAGAAAAAAAGCTACAAAGTTTAAGTATAATTTAGCACATCATTTCAAATGTATACTCGTGTAATATGTTATTCTGGGAATCGCTACACTATTTTCGTCTGAAAATTTCAATGAATTTCTAACAAAGAGGCTACAAAGTTAAAGTAAAATTTAGCTCATCATTTCAGATTTAAGAATTCAAAATATCAAATAACATTCTTACTCTGTATTTAATCTAACATTTTATGCTATTCAGACTTTGGGTAGAGGTTTTATTCAATTCTAAGTATGTTATAGTTTGCATTAAAAAGCTAAAAATAGACCCGAACCCTTTCAAAGTCGAATACCGATAAATCATAACAGTCAACGTAGCAATACATTCAGGACAGAAATCTGGTGCCATACTAAAATAATCTCAAGATTATAGTGTTAACTTGAATATATTCTTACACCAGCGTTTCTGAAGCTGTGAAGAGCGTCTTATAAGATGACGTGATAACTCTACGAGGAAAGGCGAAAATATATTTATTTAAATATATATATATATACTGAAAGTAAGCAAGCAAAATACATTTTGATATAATAAAATACATATTTACATTGATATAACATACTTGTAAATGTATCAATACTTCACAATGTATTTAATAATTAAGTTAACAGTACTGAGTTTAAAAATTAACTTTGACCCCTTGGGCTTGTCATATTTAAAATTAAATACAAAAATTGACAGATATCTTGACAATTTGAACAATTTATAATTAATCCCTTTACTGCTGATTAATTCGTCTTTCAATGCCACTGTTTTCCACGTAGGAGCGTATATGTGATGTATTGGAGAGGGAATGAAAAGAAATAAATACGTTAAAGGTTTTCTGAAATAAGTAAATCCTTCGCAAACACTGACAAGGTACTTTTATTGCATTGCAAAGCTTTTGGAACAATTATATGGGTAGCAGCGCACACGGAAGATCATACTTCGGAAAGACGCATATATACGTCAGAGATAATTAGCGCTTTAGCTAAGTGAGTCTTTTATATTCGCCGGTGACACTTAAGAAGTTAAATAGAAGGGGGGGGAGTGATGAAACTTATGACTGAATATTGAGTCACAAATATTGAAAGTTTGAGAAGCACTGTTTTACAAAAAAATTAAATTTTTTTTTCTTTCTAATGGGGTTATGGATTGTTAACTACTACTGCAGTCCTAATATATTCCTCGGAAGCTGGTATCGTACTTTGTCACCATTTAATTGAGTATCAATTTCCAGAGTGTAATTTTAACACCTATAGTTTCCTCCCCAGAGTGAGGCACCGAACGATGCAAAATTGTACTAGCAATTTATATTTGCTGAGAGAACCAAAGCCAAACAAGCTCTCTAGGAATTTTTAACATGCAGCATAATCATATGACATGATTTAAATTTTGCATTATGAAATTCTACCGAGGTGCGCCAGGGTCGAACCCACAAACTCGGGCGTACAACTCCTGCCAGCTCTGCCCCCCTCCCCAAGTCTAGACAAATCAATAATAGAACATGAGATTCTATTCAACTACCGATCACTAGATATTCACTACAAAATTGTTCCCCTTCTAATGATGGTTTCTCTTTATTTCTCCACACACACATGCTTATATATGTCTACATTTGTATACATCAATTAGCTTTTATTCATTACATTCCATTTGAAAAAAATATATATATTTAAACACAAGACATTTAGTTTAATATCTTTACTTAAATCATTTCAAATATTTATGGAAACTACATTTAAATAAGGAATCCCATTGCATTGAACTTGAACTATTTGAAAAAGTTTTTTTCTAGAATAATGAAATCCAAATTCTTCTCAAACAACAGAAAAATTGGTAAATTCTGTATCAAATTGCCTCAAAGAAGTTACCCCAAAAAATGTTTCTCCTCTAAATATGGACCACATATTGCTTTTATACTTTGCTCACTGCACTCAAACTTTTGTAATGCATTTGAATGGGTTGGAAAAAAAGTTATATTTATTTTTGCACATAATTATTTGGAATTATAAATTACAGTTTATATACATATAGTCGCTATCAGTATAGCGTTATAAATATGTATAAACTTATACAGAGTGTCCCACGATTATTGGTTCAAACTTTAAGGTGAATGCAAGGGAATACAAAAGGATTTGGATTTGTAAAGCAACCCATGATCGCGGAAACATCATTGGGAAGTAGTATATGACCTGTACAAGATACGGAATGACACAAGAAAGAGAGCATCTGAAATATTTTTTGGTCAAAGATATTACATATGCTGCTGAAGTATTCTTTCAAGATGGTATGGTTGTAAATCTGCACTTGGCGAATCACGATGAACATTACTCCGAGATCCTAATATGGCAGCAGCGATGGCTTGTACTTCAGTTCTCGGATTTTTCGAAAGGTATCCAGCACATTTTTTTCCTTGCTGGGAGTTCGAATCACCCGCATCCCACCCTCACTATGCTTATAACCTCGTAGTGATACATATTCACCCAAACTGTCATGCAATTTGCAAACATTCGTCGGTAGGTGTATCTCTTTGCGGGTACATCTTACGATACAATCATTCTGCACCTCCAGCATTCATTTTAGTCAATTTTTAAATCAAGTGCATATCTGCCAGCTTGGTGTTCGTAAGAAGTTCCATTCTCACCTGCGGGAGATGCTGGCCTGTTTCATCAAATGCTCTTGGGATCTATGCTCCCTTCCCTCTAACAAAGACCTTTCTGACTATAGGTTGATGTTGAAATTTGAATTCTTGTGATGCCTAATACCTTCACTTGAAATTTGTCCCAATCATTCTGGGACATCCTGTACCTAAATATTTATTTTGATCAAAACAATGAGTTGCAAATTACTTTTCACATTTTTTAATAAAGTATAAAATTGTAACATCTTTGAGGACGTTAGTGTTTGTGGGCTCGAGCAAAGACCAGCCATAGTACTTTAACTCCAGTTTTATTATTAATTTTGCTTAATCACACAGCAAAATTAAAGGGATGGAATGCAGTAAACATTAAACTCGGAAGTGCAATCGCTTAGGATTAATTTAACCATGATATACATAAAAAAAAAATTCTGAATACTGGAGTGCTCTCGTTTCCTAGGTATTCTCTTTACATAATCTGCTTAATCATACGACATTCGGTCGTAATCTTACTTACAACTCAATCTCCGCTTTCAACCAGCAGCTATCAACCAGCATCGTCTAATACCTATGCTTAAATAGTTAAGCGCTTTCGCCTAAATCTCATCTTCTTCACCGAGAAAGGTTTTCAACTGAACTCTCAGTTAAAGATTAAATTTACCCAAGAGGATTAGTGGAAGACCCGTTACAAAATGTACCTTCACTATTGCCTGTCACTATATGACTTTCTGTCGCGTTTACCAGTGTTTGGTGGTTAGAAGAAAGATCAGCCTTAACCCGCGATCACTCACGCGGGGTGTTCTGTACACCCCATCAACAAGAAAATCCTCCCAGATTTTTAAAAAGAATGTGCAGAACCACGATTTTTTCTGTAGCTGCACATTTTACGTCATTGAACCTTCAGGCGTGATGCAATCCCTCTTTAAGGAACGATTGGAATGTAATGACCTTCAAAAGTTTATCTGGAGAACTGAGAACTCCCGCGAGAAGTTGAGCATTTGTACACAGTCTGCTCTGAAAGTTTGGAAAATTATTAAAATATGTTATTTTTCTACTTTCTACAATCATTATCTCATTAATTATAAAGTATATTTATTACTGGCATATACGTTTTATATACTGGTTTATGAAAAATATAAAATTATGTGTTTTAAAATGAAGATTTTGTATGTTTAGTTTAAATTAATGTGTTAGTCTCATTTGTGTGCAAAAAAATTAATAATTTTATTTGTAAAATACAAAAAACATCTTGTACTTTATAAATATGTATCATAACGACTTAATTTTAATTTTCATAATTAAATACACGTGTTAAAAGTTTGGGGTGTTCTCTACACCCCACGAGTAACGAAGGTAGCAAAAACAGGCGCGAGTGACCGCGGGTTAAGGCACCCGACTAGGTTCGAAGACCAATTTTTTCAAAATTGATTTTCAGAAGAATTTTATTGTTTTAAAGAACATGAATAAGCTTAAAGAGTGATAATTATCAAATAAATACCATGCATCACCTCTGTTTTTGAAAAAAAAAATATTTTTATAAAATTTAAAAAAAAAAATGTTTTAGGAAAAACAGCATAAAAAAAATATATTGAACATAATGTAATTTTAATTGCATTGATATATTTATTGATCCACCTGAAGTGTCACAAACAGCAGGTTAAAAAATATTTTCAAAAATAAATATTTAATAAGCATTCGAACTTCACGTTAATGATTTTTCGTCAAAATTACTCTGTATTCTAAGCTAAAAAGTACTATAAAATTTGATTAAATGTAAGTATCTTAAAACCTGCGATTAGTTACACTCTCAAGGGCTTATAACATAAGTGTTGCAAATTTCATTGAATTTTATATAATTGTTTTAGAGATATCACAGTTTTCGTGCAAAAATTATCGTGAAAATTTAATTCTTCACAAAACACATTTAAAAAATATACTTATAAGTTAAATAAAGTAAATATTAAAAAAACAACTTAAAATTCTCCAGTTTTGTATGTAATTCCTACTTCTTTCTCAATTTTTATATTTCTTTTTTTTCGAATGGCCCTAAGTTTTCTTCTGAAGGTTTTTGTTGTTGGCAATGAGTGACGTTTCGAATCTGTAATGCGCTCATTATCGAAGGGTTTTTGTCCCCGTACAGTATAATAACCCGAAACAATACCCATTTCATTTAATATGGAAATTAATCCCTGAAAGCTATTATTAAACTGCACAACAGCAATATAAGATCCTAAACGCAATGTTTGATGCTCAATGAAAACTTCTTTTGGTAATATCTGCCACAAAATTGCATTAAAACTTTCGTTTGGATTTTGAGTTTTGCCGTGTAAACATTTCTTTAAAAGATTTCTGTCACACAAATCGATATAAACTGGCTTTATCATGTTAATAATATTTTGTGGTAGTCCCAAGGATTTATCCTGATAAAAAATATTAGAAGCTTTAGTCTATTAAAATTTACAACTTTCAGCTCCTACAGGGCACTGTCCATGTTTCGGCTGATGTTTTGATGAGCAACAATGGAAGAAGGCAGCAATAACAGCAGGCTGCATTTTGTCCAAGTTCCCAATATTGCTCTGAATAGCAATTCCATATTAATTCTGTAGCTTATTAATTAAACCATCAGTCAATTTACCTTTCCCCCCGAGTCCTTTATTTCTGCTTTTCAATTTTCGAAGCCTTGTTCCAACTCTTTTTTGAATATGCCCTATACATTCTAGCTTCGTAACAAAATCTTTCCCGTAAATGTCCTTCACAGCATCAAAAGCTTTGGAATCTCCATCCCCATAATAGTCAGTGTATCGTAACATTCTATGATCTTCCGACCTCTCAAAAATTCGATAAGCCCCAACCGGTTCCATACTGGATGAAGATTCGTTATGATGATTACACCGCAACTTCACATTTTGTTGCTCCGTCTTTGAGTTGCATTTTCTACAAAACTGAGATAAAGTTTCAAAGTCAACAATTTTCCCAGTATCAACATATATTGCACTAACACAATCATTTAGCGAAGCAAAACCACGACGCTTCCAAGTACCATCCACCGAAACAACACAATTTACAGTATCATGTATAGATTTTTTTAATTGCCTAAAATACCTTTTGCTACGTCATTCATTATTTTTTCTCCAATGGAAGTAGCAGCACTGAGAAGTTTTTTTTCTTGTTGGCGGAATGCAAGCTTTGAGAGAAAGGGAGGTAGATTCAAAACAGAACAAAGTTTTCTTTCTGCTGAAACACCTCTACCAGTACAAAATGCCGATATGAAGCTGCAATTTTTGCAGTGCAAAGTAAAGTTTGAAGATAATCCAAACCTTGAATCTTCTACCAGATAAAGATTTCCTGCTGTACACTTTCTTGTTGGGCAACACAATAAAGCAAAAATACCAATTAAAATTTCCAGATCAATCAACCTGTTTCCAGTTAAATGTTCTGAAATATTACTTTCATCATTATTTACCTGATTACATGGCTGCAGCTTTAGTGAACTGGCGGTCATAATTTCTTCCATGAATGAAGCAGTTTCAGTGCATGTATTTTGGTTTCCATGAAACTTTCTTTTACGGGGACGATATGAACGACATTTACCCATGATTTCAAGTAAAATAAATTTAAGATTAAATTAAAATAATTTAAATTCTAAAAATAAAGCAAAATATAGAAAAAAACAGGATTAAGATAGGAGTGGTAAATCTAACGTCGAATGTAAACAAACACGGAATAGTGATAGTCTTAAAATTCCGTTGCCAATCGTTTGCAACAAAATTGTTTGGAATAATTATTAGCAAACTGTGGCTTAGTAAACAGATAATTAAATTTTTGGTTTTTGAAATTCCATTTTAGGGAAATAATAATTAAACACTGCATATGTCGCTCACTTCCGGTCCAGATGACATTACTTCCGGTTTCGTTTTCAACTACTATGACTTATTAAAATTGCTATATCTAGAGTTCTAATTTACGTAAAATTAAAATAAAGACTGTTTTGGAATCTTAAAGGTTGGGGCTTTGCTTTACAATCCTAAAAAAAATTCGACATTTTTTTCAAAAAACACTTTTTCAACCTAGTCGGATACCTTAATCAGAACAATTCTAATTTATTATCCTCTCACTTAAATTAACAAACCAGGGTAGGAAATGCACACTTCTACTAAGTATACAAACAATTACATGGAAGAAAGGTTACTCAATTTTTAACTATAATTCAATAAACTTACTCTTGGAACGCTTTGGATGTCTCTACTGTCTAAATTACCGTAATTCTGTTCTCAGTTGTACGACCTCCGGTCGTTATTGTCTATTATAACTTCTTGGCTATTTCATTAATTAGCAATCTTTTGATCATTCAGTAATTAATCATCGAGTAACTCTTTCGACTTGCTCTCAACTACTTTCCACTAACCAATAAATCCTTAATACTAAACACCAACTCCATGTAGGTACAAGTTAATGCTTAAATATACATAAAGCGTTTACATAAACCATGTATTCTGCTTCGGGAGAACGTTTTCAATATAAAAATTACCCTAAAATCCTGATTTTTTGAAAAATGGAAAATTTTTTTAATGATTCTATTTTATAAACCATCTTATTAGCTTCATAAAAATAGCAATTTTTCTATTTTCTATTTACTAAAATAAAATGTACAGGTGCTTTCGTAAAAGCAGATGCCATAAATTTACATAAGCTGTCAAACATTAAAATGCGTTTTACTCGAAATGTGTTTTTTTTTCTCGAAAAATTCAAACAGGGACAGCGATTGCTCAAAAAGTTTTTAAAATAGCTTGCTGAAATTTTTTGTGTATGTTCTGTATAACAGTAGAAGTGTTTAAACCTTCAGATTTAACAATCACTATTTTATAACAATATTTATAGTTCTTTATGTGAATATAATCACTTTTCTTTAAGCAATTTTATGTAGTAACTAAGATAAAGTTCTCTAGTTTTTGTGAAAATTAAAATATCACTCATCCTGAAGGTCATTTTACAAAGGAATACATCCAAATTGAAAAATTGAGAATTTGTTCATTTACTATTTGTAAAGAGTGGGCCTCCTTTATTTAATTCGTTGTCTATATTTACCCATTTTTTTCCATTTTAGTAGTAATAATTTATTTTTCTCTTCTTAATTTTAATTTTTTTTCCCTTAAAATGAACTAAATAAATCTAAAACCGCAAAAAATCTCCATATATCCATTATTTAAAAGAAAATTGTCGCAAGTAGTCGGATATCTTAAAAGATACAGATTTACCCCAACAGGATTAGTGAAGGCTCGCGGATCTATCTGTTACAATATGATATAGAAAAAATAGTTTACCGTTGCATTTGTACTTTCATTCTAAAACGCTATTTAAAATAAAACATATCTTTACCTATTATATTTTAAAACATGGTAATGGAATTTTTACTCACGCCAATAATTACTGCTAAAATAATTTATTATTCTTTTCCATAGATCAAAAAGATTTCTTTCCTATCCATTTAGTAGATTTTGCGGTAAACATGGAAACTTTTTTATAGATTTTGTACTTCGGTTGAAAGTTCTTCTCTAAAACACAATTCTTCTTCCACGTTCTATTTTCAACTTTATTTTCCTTTTCTCTTCTCCCTAAGGAGGATTAATTATTCTTTTCTTGATCTTTAGTTGCAGAATCCTTGATTCATGACCAAAACTCCGAAGTTGACTGCACAGTGAAGCTACGGTTAACCCTTTCTTTAGAAGAATCTTCTATACTTCTTTCTTTTTTTATCTATTGTCTTCCGGGAAGTACTCCCGTTTTATTCATTCCACTTTTCTCCTATCCTGCTTTCCGCTTAATTCTTTTCCGTGGTCCCGTTTTGGGAAGTTTGCTTTTAAACTGAAGAAAGTTTAGTGATGTCAAGTTATTTTAAAACTTCCTTTTTTGAAAAGAAGTGCGCGAGATAGATGTGATGTTGCACGTAAAAGTTGAATAAAATAATCAAAGGGTATAGAAAAAAATAAGGAATTTCTTAAGAGTAACCTTAATGTATTTATTATGTAGCAGAAAAAATGTGCAAGGTTTCAAACTGAATAATGTAATGAATTTTTTATTCTATTTCTATTATACTATTTTTCTTTTCGATTTTTTCAAAAGTGTTAAGAAGTAATAACCAAAAAATTCATAAAAATTGCGCTCAATAATTTGAATCTTAATTTTAAAAATTATGTTTTATATGAGCATTCTAACTGGAGAATTATTTGCTTAGTATCTTCTCTCTCACTCTTTTTCTCTCTCGTGTGTTCGTATTAAAAAATATCATTAAAATCATCAATTTTTTTTTTTAAAATCACATATAGTACTTCTTTTCTTCATTTGCAGTACTGCTCTTTAAAAAAAAAAACTTTCAAAACTATCTTACTTCATGCTATTAAAATTAGAAATTATTGTTAAAAAACATTTTAGGAGCAAATGTTGTACAGAAAATTATTGTTATATTTCCAAAAATTGGCAAAATATTTCTTTAAAATTTTATTACTCGAAATTTATATTATATATCATCGTTATTTGCAGAACTAAAACAATATTTTTGGTGTGAAACAATTAAAAAGGAAAACCCCTAAATTATTATCAATATAATGTTAGAAAAATGAAATTATTTGGAGTATTAAGTAGCTTGAAAACAATTCATAATAAAATACATATTTTTATCACAAAATAGTTTTTAAAATAAATGTAGAAAAATACTTTTTTTTAAATCACACAAAAATTAATAAAACATTTGTTTAATATGCAACAGTATATAGAACATTTCTAAAAATCTATACATAGAGCAAGAGCAATACATCGTTTTATTTTTAAATCTTCGCTCTTTATACATACTAATCTGCTGAGTATTGAAACTTAGATATAATTTTAAAATAGTTAAAATAATATTCCGCATATTTACCAAAGTCTTATTATGTGTTACAGTTTAAATTTTTGACTAATGAATCCAAACTATTTCAAAAATAGTAGCCCTAGATATAAACAAATACTTGTATCACTTGCTTTGCATAGTTGAAACACATATTTACTACCTTAGGTATATATATTGTATGGGCCGTGGGTAGCCTAGTGGTTAGAGCATCGGACTCCAGACCGGAAGGCCTAGGATTGATGCCACCAAATATCCTCCGAGTACACACGGAGTACGTGCTCGTTAAATCAGTGGGTCCGAAAGTCTTGTGGGCTGAATCACGAGTGCAGGGGACTGGAGAGTATTTCCCTTCAGTTCTATGACAAAATTGTGGAGGTAGAACTAGGTGGTGTTTCCATCTATCGTCCTTTCGGGCATTTCGCCGAGATAATTCGCACTGTCACCTGTATGGTGCTCAAGGCCTAGGCCAACGACAGGCGTACTTCTAGCCCCTTGCCACGATGAATTTCGTGGGCCTCGAACTGACTACATCAGACAGGAGCATTAGCCACAACAACAAGATATTGTATTGTGTCATACGAATCTGATTCAGAACAGATATATATTGAAATGTAATAATAATATACATGGGGTTATAGTTAATACATACAGTTAATCTAATAATAGGTTTCAAAAAATGTATGCATTTTACACTTAAAACTGAATCTAGATTTTAAGAGAGAGTTTTTCTGGCACAATTAAAGAATAATATCTACACAGACAATTATTTCATACAAAAACTGAGCACAAAAGATAAATGTGTTCCTAAATAAATTTAAGTTTGTTCAATCATTATTAAAAAAACCCGTTAAAAAAAATCATATTTAAAAAAAGAATGAGAACTAAGTTAAAATTGTTATATAATCTCAAAACAAAATAAATGTTATATTGAGCGTTATTATATTAGCAATAAATGTAATGTGCAAATAAAATTTTAAATTGCAGATTATAGAACATTTTAATGTTATACGAAACTGAAAATATTTATCAAGTTTATAAATTGTTCCATAAATTTTAAAATACCCTTAGAAGTAGTTCTAAGTAATAAATGTAGCTTTAGTAGTTGAGCAAATGCAATTACAAGTCTGTAGCCGTAGTTGCAACTGTCGAGTCACAGGTTCGAGTCTTCCTGACTCTGGAAGTACACCGTGTCGAAAGGCTGATGCCCCATATATCTATTGATATTCCTCATGATGGCGTAATCTTCTTATCATCCTCTTCATTTCATCTGAAATAAAAATTACTAGTTATTACTCACCTTCTTCACTGTGTATATCATGATGTCGTTTCTAATATATATTGTTTATATATAGGTAGATAAATTATTGATATCTTTCTTACATTAAGGTAGCCGACTATGTTCGGAACAGTCATTTTAAAAAGGCGCATAAATGGATAATTTCCATGATATTTATAGTGTCACTTAGATTAGAATACATGTATAAAATTTGTTTTAAGGACATTTTGAAAAAAAAAGTTCATTAAATACAATATTTCGGAAAAAAAATAACTTAGAATAACCTTTTTTCCAAATGTTCTCCTTTTGTGAAAAATACTTCTATTATAACAATATTTTGCCCGTATATAGCTAAGATCTCTGTGCAGAGGCGCAACTATAATTTTTGAAAAATTCAAAATATTTTCAGAGTTACAACCATTTAAAATAATTATAGGCGTTTTTTTTCTTAAAATTTCACCCCTCTGTTGTCGAAAAACATGGATAAACCCACTTCTAAGTTGTATATTTTAAAACTTCTAGTTGAGCCTCTGTAAAGAGGTCTGAGCTGTATACAGACAAAATGAAATCATAATAGAAGCATTTTTCACAAAAGGTAAATATTTTGAAAATGGGTCATTCTATGTTCATTTTTTGTCAAAATATTTAAATAATTTTTACTGTAATACTATTCATAAAACAATTTTATATACATTTTCTAATCTAAGTTACACTAAATATCATAAATAGTATCCATTTATACTCTTTTACAAAATGACGGTTCCGAACGTAGTCGGATACCTTAAGGATTCCATTATATTGAAAAAAAAACATTTTTTAATATCACCACTTGATTAAAAAGAATAGGATTGAAATTTCTAAAATTAAAGTAGAATTATCTCTTACGCTTCCGTGAACTCCATTTCCAAAGCTGATGCTATCCAAATTTCAAGTCTAAGTCTTCTAGTTCAAAAATGAAAATATTTATGTATAACGCTCCTTAGCCCCTCGCAGTCCCCTTTGTAGGTCGATTTTTGAAGAGCCCCTGCTTAGCGTTGCTCTATTCTGAGAAAGGAACCTTCCTGCCAACTTTCAAGTCTAAGTTTAGTTCCTAAGATATCATGTGAGTGGATGAATGATTGAATTAGTGTTGTGTCAGCTTCTTTTCTCCTTTATACAAATATATGAGAAATCTGTCATCAGTAACCATCCAGTAACTCTCTCCTGTGTAACGTTTGGTGCTAATAAACATTCAATCAATTTAGCAAATTAAAGAGAAATCAAATTTTTAAACAGGAAATCGTTAAGAAATCTGACCTAATGGTCATAAGTTTTTTCCGTAGATGTTATCTAATCTACCCTCCCGATTTTCCCCGAAACTCAGCAAAATTGTTTAATTTTTCAAAGTATTAATCACAAAAGATCCTTATCTTAAGAATTTGCCAAATTTTTGTTTTGATTATACTATTGTGAACTAAATGTTAGAAGTAGTATGTAAATTAAGATTCATATATAACCAATCAGTTACATTTACTATTAAAAAAAAAAAAAAAACGTAATGAAATTAACCAATTTAAGGTATTGTCTAACCTGTTTCCATTGTAAAATTTGTGCCTAAATCAATTATTCACCCATACTAACCCACTCTTTGTTTGCACAGTAGTAAAATTAATTTTACTGGAGTGTTTAGTTTTACCAAGTAACTATCATATAGTTATGATTCTAAATATCCAAGAAAATATGCTCTTAAGCAAATTCTTCTATACTGTTTGTGTTTTATTATTTATCTCCAGAAATTAAGATCTGTTTCACTAGGAAAATTATACTTTAACTGTTTGATTTAAAAATGGTGCATTTTCCTCAGCTAAAACACTAAACCCCTCAAATGTGAAGTTGCATCACAAAACAATAACTCACGTAGTGCAATGAATATTTCAAAAGTGATAGTGTTAAGATAGATATGCAAATGATTAAAATTGTGTGCGCATCTGGTTACGTGGTACTCTCATATTGAGGCTGGTATCAAACAAGTATTCCATTCTCATAAAGAGCATGTGAGTTTTCCGACTTTTAAGGTATCAGACTACGTTCGGAAGCGTGATATTGCAAAAGCGTATAAATAGATAATATTTATGATATTTAATGTCAATTAAATTAGAAAATTTGTATAAAATTAATTGTTTTAACAGTAGTATTACAATACAAAATTATTTAAGTACAATACTTTGACATGAAATGAACATAGAATGACCCACTTTCAAAATCTTCTCCTTTTGTGAAAAATGCTTCTATTATAATAATATTTTGCCTGCATATTTCTCAGACCTCTGTACAGAGGCTCAACTAGAATTTTTGAAATATATAACTTACAAGTGGGTTTATCCATGTTTTACGACAACAGAGGGGAGCAATTTTAAGAAAAAAACGCCGATAATTATATTTCAATTGGTTGTAACACTGAAAGTAATGTGAATTTTTCAAAAATCCTAGTTGAGCCTCTGTACAGATGTTTGAGCTATATACAGGCAAAATACTATTATAATAGAAACATTTTTCACAAAAAGAGAGCATTTTGAAAAAAAGGTTATTCTAAGTAAATTTTATTCCGAAATATTGTATTTAAATACTTTCTTTTGCCAAAATGTCCTTAAAACAATTTTATACATGTAATCTAATCTAAATGACACTAAATATCATGAAAATTATCCATTTATGTGATTTTTTAAAATCACGGTTCCGAACGTAGTCGAATACTTTAAAGTAGCGCAGAAAATACCTCTGAGACGTCGGTGAGCTTCATACTATCGTATATTGAACTCAATGAACTGGGTTTGTCTCTGAGCACAACTGTAGCTCGTGTTATGCATATCGTGATTACCATCCAACATTGTGTCACAGAATGGATTCAGGCAGATCCACGTGCACTCCGAAGAGAAAGTGATACGCACAGGTGCACGTCAGAGCTCATAGACCAGCGTATCACCAATTGACTATACAAGACCATTTCTCTACTTCTTCTGGTTGCCGCCAGGAGCAGTTGGATCTGTGTCCACCCAAACTACGGGCAATATGTTACATGAAATAAATTTACGTGTAGTGGTACCAGTAACAGGAGTACCATAGGCTTCTCAACACAGGGCTACACACTTGGTGTGGTGACATCACCATTGCATACGGGCTATGGAATGGCTTCGGGTATTGAACTCGGATGAATCTCGTTTCTGTCTGTAAAAAAAGGATGGCCCATTGACGGGTATGACGGTGACCGGAAAACCTTACGATCCAACCTATTTCACCAAGGTTTAAACCCATTTTATACCGATTACCATTTCTTAGGTGGAATATATGTTTCTTTATAGGACACCTCTGGTACTTTTTGATGGCGGTTTGACAGCGGACCACTATGTCACACAAGTTCTGGGGCCTGGTGTTTTACCGTTGTTGCAAGGTGCGCCCAAACCTAGTATTCCAGCAATGTTCCGCGGCAAACTCTCAACATCTTGACTGATTTGTCATCCTTTCCTTTCAAGGTAACTCCAGAATCCAGAAGAATTTCCAGATCTGAGTCCCATTGCACACCTAGGATTCACATTGGATGTGGCATGAACCGTGTATCACTAGTTCTAACAGTGGATGATTTGCGCACAGCAGTGTATTTAAGTAACAGTTATCTCAGGCAACTCTATATTAATGGCCTAGTTGATAAAATGTCTCACCAGATTGAGAGGAATACTGAATAAATAGATCCTGAATAAATTGGTTTATAATGACTTCATTTGTTTTTTATTCATTTGCATATCCATCGAACCACAGTCACTCCTAAACTTGCATAACGCCACGAGCATTATTTCTTTGTGTTGCGATTTCATTTTTGATTAGTGTAATTTCATGCCTTGTTTATGAGTCAATTTATATTGATTGTGTAGTTTAGGATGATATTCGATATATGCATAAAATTCCAATTTCACGTTTTATGAGCAACAATATGATACGTATAGAAAAGTGAAATGTTTGATACTTTTCGAAATTTATATTAGTTTCAGACAATTAATTGAAGTTTATAACAACTAAATAAGATTGCAAACTACATTTCATGTATTGTATACGTTTCCACATATTTATATCAATGTGATCACAGAAATTGGAAAATAAGGTGAGAACCGGCTTGTGTGTTAGTGTTAGCTGCCATTCAAATGCGGATTTAAATTGCTGCATATTCTTAGCATTAGTGTGTCATTATAATCTAATTCTATTATAGCTTATTTCGAGTGGAAATAATAAAATTTTCCAGGAAAACGTAGATTTAGGTGCACGCAATATGTTGAAATACATCTTTGTCCAGAAAGGCCAGAATACAGATCTAGCCTCTCTGCAATTAAAAGTAACTGTAATTTGAGCACCTTTTTTATTTTATTATTATTATTATTATTATTTCAATCTAAGTAGCAGAACATGATCAAGAAAAATGTGCTTCTGTGATATAACTGAATAAAACTTTTAGGGAATAGAAAATTATTTCTTTGTCGTGTGGGGTAATTCAATGGCCCTAAGGGTTACTTTTGCTTTAATATATGTAGTTCAGTTTAACCTAAAGACGATATTTTTCCTGGTTTCGTTTGGTTGATTGTGTCGGCTAATTTTCGTGTAAAACGTTTCTTAAAAAAGTGTGAACTTATTTTTGATATATTTTTTTTTAATGTTATACTTTTTAAGATATACTTTACTGTATTTTTCTTATTAGAAATTCTTAGTAACTGTTGAAATTTTGTTCCAACTATAATTTTGTATCAATTTAAGAAGAAAAAAAAGCTCATTGCATGAAACAGCTTTTGTATTAACTTTTGATTCTTTTGATGTTTAAACTTGGTACTTTTAATATTTAACTGCGATTATATTTTAATCCTTGAACGTTTTCACAATTATTTATCTGAATGTAGAAGAAATATTATATTTAAAAATAATGTGAAATAGCCTTTCACTCTCTATCATGGTATAAAATCATTAAGTATATGACAACTTATGTCAGAATATCTAAGAGAATAATAGCTATAAATCTGTGAATAAACTTGAAAAATAGATATTGTGGAATACAACGCGTTTTCTCAAAATCCTTAGCAGCAGACATTTCATTCGAAAACGTCATGCATATGAATTAAAATCCGCTGTATAACGCTCACCTATATTTTTAAACTACACTTTTTAAATGTACGTATGTTTTTCCGTATAATGCTCCCCCCATTTTTACGAAGAAACCTGAAATGTACTTGCCGAATTTTTTTTTATGTTTTGAAGTCGTTTATTTGATATATTATTCCAAGTAAGAAAAAAAAATACCACAATTAGTGAACTACAGCTTTTTGAATTCATAAGGAATGTCATTTCTCTTTTAAACATACAGTATTTAATATATGTAAAAGTCTATAACTTTTTCCTGTGCTCATATATATTTTTCTTACTTTTATACTCGCCGAATAATGTTCACCTGCAAATCTCGATCTTATTAATTGTGTTAAAAATGCGTGTTATACACCAAATTGCACTGAAAATAAATTATTTCTAATTTTTTTTATTATTATTATTATTTTTATGGTTTTGGAGGAGATTAAAAAATGAATGTTATTTATCAAGTTATTTTCTCATAATTTATTATCAGTTAAATAATAAATGTTTCAAGCGATGGAATCACTTTACTTGACACATAACATTAATTTTCACTGAGCCACTTATCCTAAATTATATATGAAATGAAATATGTATAAGCAAGGAAATAATAACATTCCATCAGAAAGATGAATCACAAGATCGTAAACAGAATTAAGGTAACAGCGAAAATCCAATCGGTAAGTATTAACAACAAAGCATCCCTTTTATCCGAAAAGTGCTGTTCACCATAAATCTGTCAATCTCTTCCTGTGCACTAAATAACTGTAACAGTGCTAAGATTCAGAAGGTACGAAAAGTATTTATAACCCAAATACTCTAGTGGAACTCTCTTGTTTCGAATCTTACGTACAAGCACATAATGATGATAATAAACTGTGTATTCATCCAGTTTGATAGAAAGAATCTAAGAATAAATCATTTTATTCAGCTACTTTTTCATCATTGGAACCAAAATTATAGCCTTATTGAAAGGGTCTGTGAAGAGCAATTTATGAATATAATAAATTGTGAATTAATGTTTATATATATATTTTTATAGTAAATCAAAGGCTTTAATTTTTCCTCGTCAAATATATTTATTTGTTTATATCAAGGTTAACTTCAATTGAATGTAAAGTTTAATTTGGAATATAACTTCAAGGAATGAACGTGTATTTAAAAGACGAATAAGTTAATTTTACAGAAAGAACTTAATAACTGACTTTAAAGTAATACGTTACATATTTTTAGTGGGGACATAGTATTTAACTTACTATAACAAATGTTTCTTTGGTGTGTTAAAATGAGGCTTCAATGGTAACATTAAATATTTATTAATTTAAATTCCAATGCAATAATTTTAGCAAAAGTAAGTTATAAAAAGTATTACATATAACAATACATGTATACATTTTTTAAATGCATTTTTTATTTGATATGAATATCATTTATACAATTTTTAATGTTGCATTTTATTAAAAAAAATGTTTACATAAATATTTAGTGTTTATAGCATTGCCGATACTGTAGCTCTTAAAAATAAGAAATTCAAAAAAATAAGTTTTTTCTTGCATATTGTTGCCTAGTTTAGCAAATTATAAAAGTATTCTTGATGTTATACCCATAATTATAATTTCTACTTCATATATTTTGCTTAAGCAATCAGCAATTGGTTTTGAAGCTGTGAATTTGAATTTGGATCCATAAATATCACAGTAACTGGTGAATTTTTCTTTCCTTCGGGTTGGATCTTAGTATTTTAAATGCGTTTTTATGTGTGCAACCTTTAAAAATGACCAAAATATTGAACTTTTTTATCATCCCTATTTGACTGAGTGGCATTTTAAATATTTGTACAAAATTTTGTAGTTCTGGCTACATTATTTGGGTAGTAGTTGTTTAATTTGTTTTATTAGTATATCGAATCGAAAAGCCGAACTAGATTTTTTGAGGTTTGACTAAAGCTGTTTTAATTATTTCAATGGTGTTTAAAACATACTTGTGCTTTTCCCCAAGTTTTTATTTTCCACAATAATAGAGTACTTAAAATAGTAAGATATATATTAATATAGAAAATAAAAAATTTATAATAAAATAGAAGTGAAAAAGTTCTACAACTTACAATGCCAATGAAGAAAGAAATTGGATTTCACGAGACACAACAGATGTAGAAACAAACAAAGTCTTTGGACTAAACTGAAGACCTATTATGATTTCTAAAGCTGTCGCTGAATTAGGCCAGCGATTTAGGGTTAAGCAATGCTTTATGGATCCACCTTCCCCAGCAGTGATTTTCGACATAACAAAAAAATTCGAGCCACGTTGAAAATTTAAGCCTATTTCTAACACGTGGATAATAAACCTGACAATATAGTAAAATGAAATTATATATATATATATATATATATATATATATATATATATATATTTACACGTTGTCACTCTCTATACTAAAGATATTTGCAATTAAATTGCTTATGCTGTATTAATGGGAGTGCTGCAGAGGTACGAAGTATTTTTGGCGAGATATAAAAAAAAATGTTGTAATGATGGATAAGCATCTGAATGCTCTTACACATTTCAGTAACATTTGTAATACAATATAATTGTATTCCTTAAATTATTGTAAAATACTTGTGTATGTGATACAGTTATTGTTGTAAAAACAAAAGTTAATTCTAAGGTAATATTTATATGCTTGAAACGCTAATGACATTGGCAATATGCGTACTATACTGTTATCTCTTAACTCGTTGAGATAATTTTTGACGTGTGAACCAAGAGCTTTGACTTAACTGTTAATTTCCCGCAACACAGTCTTGGGCCAGCATCTTTGCGGATCCCCACACGTGCATTTAATACCTGAAACATTAAAATTATTGCGTGGTCCCGTCTTGGATCATTTCGGCAAATTTTGAAACCATAAGGGACCCTTTTCCCGACTAGTCGGACGGGAGATGGTCTGAGACCTTCGTTGAGATCGAACCCCCTTCACAAACCACATCATTTGAACTCTAATAATCTTTTAATAAGTTTAATAAGTTAAATGTATAATCTGTAAATAATAACTGTGACGTAAATAAACTAAATATTTAAATTAATCAATATCACGCAACCGTTATTTATCTCAAAAATGGCATCGTTTAATATTGATTCATATGAGTTTAACCTCTTAGCTCAGAATTTGATTGAAATAAACGCATTTTTATTCTATGTGTTGCAGAAAAACATATTAAATCTGATAAAATTTAATAAGCTAGATACAATATTATATATATATATATATATATCCTTGTTACGAAATTCACATCATGTATTTTGATAAAATATAAATTGTTCCAGCTCATTTTTTTCTTTTTTTTTTTTTGTATTAAATAATAATTTTTTTATTTATAATTTCTGGTCTTCTTAAGAAATGATATTTTTCAAACACATTTCCAGAAACTATGTTGTCGTAATTTGGACGAGTTTACTCAGCCAAAACAAAATTTGTAATCATTGCCATGGAATAGAGTAATAGCAATAATTATTTTGAGCGTATATTTGTCAGTTTTAGAAGTTACGAGGAACATAAGTAAGTATATTTTTTTTTGCATAAAAACTTTAATTTAGGATTATATTTTTACTAAATTGTGTATTATTTCCTATAAATCAACTGTATGCATAAAATTTTTGCTATGTATTTCATATATATATTGTGTATTTATACAAATTTTTAAACTTTGGTGTTCAATAGTTACTTCGTAAAAGATATATATAAATATCTCAAAATGCAATGCCTTTTATCGTGTTACATACATAAAAATACATAAATTTCATGTTCAAAAAAATAAAAACAAATTTCTTATTGTTTTAAATACCATTTTTCTAATATTTAAAGAATTTTTGTTTTAATTCTGATGCTTTAAGAAATTGTGTTTACAGTTGAATATATAAAACACTAATCAACCTTTTCGAAATATCATATAATCATGTATTACTAAAGCCATATTTTCATGTATTAACACATTTTCAAATGGTATTTATGATGCTTAATAGTCAAATATGATGAAAGTAATGTATCGGAACTGAAAGTTCTTCAAAAACTGAGACAGAATTTGAGTAAAATAATGTAACCGCTACTAAAAACCTCGATAGTTTAAAAGTAAAAAATGCTATATATGTATTTTCTGAGAAATCAAAGTAAAAGAAAAGACTAAAAAGTCTTAATGTAATAGAGAATAAGCTAATACTTTCATAAAATAGGGCAAGTACTTGTTGTAATTCATTATTTTTGTGATGAAGTGCCTTTTTACACTAAAAATTCTTTTTTCTCAAAATGATTGTTTTCAAACCGAGTGTACCTTTTTCACAGAAAATACTCAATGCATGTTTATGCAATTTTTACCGTAAATAAATAATATGTAACTATGTATAATGGAGCTTTTTTTTGGAGATTTTCCCAAAATATTTTGCTGAAAAGCAGTTATCGTAAGAAAAATGACAATTTCCAAAAATTTCAGTGATACCTTTACGATGAATTGTTTTAAAAAAGTAAACAATATATTTTAAACATTTTACCATTATTTAAATAAAAAGCCTAATTAATATAGAGACAAA
>BMAV01013592.1:5885-37089 GCA_019973955.1 Trichonephila inaurata madagascariensis | reverse complement strand
TTGTCGGTATAGGGGGTACCAACTAACCTTAACACTTATCTTGATAATTTGTAAGGTTTATAATTAATCTCTTAAATGCCGACTAAAAATTATGCGATTCGCTCTCCAATGCCCCCGTTTAGAACGTAAGTAAGCATATGTGGTGTATTGAGGGGGCGGGTAGTAGAAAAGGAATAAATAATCAAATCGTCTGAAAAAAAGTGAATCCTTCGCAAACACTGTCAAGGTCATTTTATTGCTTGCTAAAGTTTGCGGAATAATTTTATGGATAGCAATTCACTCTGAAAAGATATAACTTCAGAATGACGTATATATACGTCTGAGGGCAATAAACATAGTGGCTGAGCGAGACGTTTGTATACGTTGGGGGCTTAAGAGGTTTAAGTTGTATGGTTTGTTTAACGTCATAGAGTATTACTGAATTTACTACATCACTATTGTACCGAGGGGGGGGGGCGATGCAAATTATGATTGAATATTGGGTCGCAAACATTGGAAGTTTGAGAAGCAATGAACTACTGTATATTGATTCAGCACGAACTGAAAATCCTTGATTTGCAGAGGTGTGTAATGTAGAAAAGAAGCGTGGAGAAACAAGTAACACTTTTATGTGAATATATCATTAATTGCAACTAAATACTAAGAAAATTCATTCATTCCTTGTTAAATTCGGAGTTTTAAATGTAATTACAATTCAAAATTTCACATATGACTTTGATAAAATTAATACTTCTTCCTTCAAGAAAATTAATTTCAAAACGACTGCTTATTTTCATGTCCTTACAAGAATGTTCTTCTCTATTAATTTTGAACTTAACCTCGTTAGCGTAGTTGTAATGTTACGAACTTGTGATTGGCGATTTATGAGCCTTCGTGCCCCTGAATACACGTCATGTAGAGCTGTGATCCACAACCCCTGGTCCGCTGACCGGTACCGGTCCATGGATCAAATGGTGCCGGACCGCCTAAACAACATTAAACTATTGCCATTTTATTTAAAGTGGTGCATTTCTCTCGGATTGGCGCAACTTTCCACGGAAATCACTTTATATTCCACGTTAAATCACTTTTATTCATTTTTGGTGTAACTATACTTTATTCTGAAGGCATATTTAAATGTATAGCTAAGTTAAAATTGTTAAATGAAAACAATCTAAAATATAAACAATCAACGTGTCCCACCCTCAGCGGGCCGTGGTAAAATTATCAAACGTTGACGGGTCCACAGCGATAAAAAGGTTATGAAGCACTGATGTAGAGGACCTGAAGCACGTTAAATCTGGCAAGGTTTAAAGTTCTACTCTTTTGCGTGGTTGGGAAGTTTGGAGAAGAGGTGTCAGTTGAAGAGTCTTTCTCATCACGTGGTCAAAGTTCCAATCCTCTCAAGGTCAGTCACCACCCTCAAATTGTATTATAAAGAGCGACGGTAATATCTACTCAACCTATAAATTAAACGGCTTATATGTCTGCTGGCTAAATGTATTCGCTAAAATTAGTCTAATATAATTTTTTTTTTCTGAAGGAGGCATTTTTTACTTATTTTAATAGTAACTGCTCTGCATGTATCTCAAAAATTTGTGTTTTATAATATATCTCTATATGTAGATTGAATGTAAAATTCTCATTATTCTTTGGACAGTTCCTGCAAAGCAATTATCATATTTATTCAGCTATTATAAAAACAGTAAATTATTATGTTTCAGAATATAAAAAAAGAAAGTCTCTTATTTTTAAAGCATGTGTAAAAACAAATTATTAAGCTATTACGTTCAATATTTTAAAATTGTTATGTATTAATACGGACAAATTAAAATGTTCCGTGAGAGGTACTGCATCATATTTTTCTCAGAGAATATATTACAAAAATCTTTTAATATATTAAAAGTATTATTGTTTTTATCAGCTGCATTTCATATTTTATTAATAATTATAATATGCAGTGAAATAGTTCTATATGCTTACGATTTTATATAACTTTCCTCATACGGAACAGCGAAATTCAATTTTTTGTTATAAAATACACGATTAAAGTGTCAAATTTAGTAAAGATGTAGGATTACAAGTATAAAAATTATGTTAAAAAATAAATAAATGTGTCTGTTATTCAAAACAAGTATTGGTAGACATAATTAAAATATATTGTGGTGCAATATAAGTTTCCTAAGATTCTTAATAGATCAAATGTAACTGTTATACAATAAGTTTTCTTTTAAATATTAAAAGACACTGCTTGAATTCCTATGCGGCTCTAATCAGATACTGAACATCAAAGTTGTGGAGATACAAACAACGTGTTTCACCAGAATAATAGAATGCGCGTTCTAAGCTCTCTCTCTCTCTCTCTGTTGCAGTAAACATTCCAACTTACAAAGTCTCTGTATAACATGGTGTGGTTGCCATTCAATTCAAAAATAAATCAAAGTTTGCTAGCCTAGTTTTCAAAATCCATTCAAAACCCTAGCAGCAGTTTCGTATTAGAAATCTCTAATGTGTTTAAACAGTTCACAACTCCCTTTGAGGGTAAGGTAAACAAAATCGCCAAAGATTTGTTAGAATTTTGCTTCGGTTACTAAGTACATATAATAGATGTAAACGCAGGAATTAATATCACTTTGAAATAGGTTTCCCTGGGAAAGGAACACAATTTGGAAGTAATAAGTTTTGAATTCGTGGTAAACGCCGAAACAGGACAATTGGGTAAGCCTTAGCAATTGAGGTTTAAATTTTACTTATACTTGAATTGTAAATTAATGATCAAATCGTTTAGATTAGTATGTAACAGAATCTTTGTATGAAAATGAATTATATTCTGTTTTCGATATAAATTTAGTGCTTTATTTCACGGCTACATTAATAGTTTTTTTTTTTTTTTTTGCTATATAAGCCAGCGTTTCTCAAACTGTGGGGCGTGATAAATGTACGAGAAAGCGCAAGCGTATTGAAAAGTCGAAAACAAAATATTATATAAGAAAATTATTCATTTTTTTATGGAAGGTAAACAAACAAAATACATTCTGACATAAAAAAAGTACACATTTACAGTGACATTATACATTTATAAATATATCAGTACTGCGCAATGTATTTTATAGATAATTTAACAATATTAAATTAAAAACAAGCTTAATAATTACCGGTTACCCCAAGGGCTTGTCATATAAAAAGTTATATCCAAAAATTAATACTTATCGTGATAATTTACACGGCTTATAATTAATCCCTTAACGCCGATTTAAAGTTACACGATTCGCTTTCCAATGCAACCGTTTTCTACGAAAGCGCGTGCATGTGGTGTATTGGGAAGGATGGGAAGAAATGGAATACATTTGCTAATCCTCTGAAATAAGTAAATACATCGCGAACACTGCCAAGTTCCTGTTATTGCATTACAATGTCTCCGGAATAATTTTATGGATAGCAGTGAAGAGAAAACATCGTACTTCGGAAAGACGTATATATACGTCCAAGGCATTTAATGCACCGGTTGATCGAGACGTACATATACACCGGTTGGACTTAAGAGATAAAAGTCGTATTGTCGCTTTAGTGTCAGAGTACATTATTATTGAATTTAATGCATATTTATTGTATGAAGGGGGAGAGGTCATGGAAATATATGATTGATATTGTCTCGTCGGGTACGCAATGCGGTCGGAAATAGTGGTACGCAATGCTTCTGTCTAGAAGCAGTTTCAAATACTCGATCCACAAAAATATCGCCTTGTAGAGGAAAAGATGTGCCGTAAAATCCACCGTACAGTGCGCACCACCGCATAATCCTCACCCATGCTTTCAAGCTGTATTTTTTATTTTTATTTTTAGGTATATTCGCCGTATAACTCCGGAGTTTCCACACTCCGTTTTTCACGAAATAACAAGAAGTTTGCGTAAGCTACTATACTTTCTTTATTGAACTGCGAATGATTGTTGAGTTTCTAGACATTGTTATGTGCTTTGAATACCTTGGTCAACAATGTAAATAGTCGAACAAACAATTCGCTATTTTAAAACAACAGAGGAAAAACTAGTATTACTGTTAAGTGAGTACTTTAGCGATATCACGCCAAAACGATTGTCTTCGCTTGATGACTAGTACTGGTTTATATAGATATCACAACCTGTTAAAATTGCGCCTTATACGCCGGATCTTACGTTATGTTAAATTTGTCAAAACTCAAAATCTTAACATTGATATAGTGCAGCGTGGAATATTGAAGAGTGACATTAAACCTTTAATTCTCAGTTAAAAGTTACACGATTCTCTCAAAAGTGCCACCGTTTTTCTCATAGATGTATGCATGCTGTGTTTTGGTAAGTGGTGGAGGTGGAATGAAAGGCAATTTTTTCATGGGAATATGTAAATCCTTCGTAAACAATGCCAGTTTCGTTTTATTGCATTCTTAAGTTTTAGGAACAGTTTTACTGACAGTGGTATACAAAAAAGGATCGTAATTTGGAAAAACAGATATATATCCGAGTTTTAAGTTGGATCAGTCGATCCATCAAAACAAAAATTAAATATATAACAAATTTTAATGCAAATTTATATGTATTAAATTCAGTGTACTGGAAAGGGGTTATTTCACATACTATTAATATTCTAAGACATTCATTTAGATATTTTCAGGTTAATTCTATTGTGATATTTTTAAAACTTGTTCCATTGTTCCAATTATTAGATTTCGTATTTTGACTTCTATTTTATACGGCCATTATAGCTCAATAGGTGAAAGAACTTCATGACCCAAGGTGATCGAATCAAACGATGATTCAATCTAAAAGTAAAGGTCGCTAAGTAAGGCTAGCAGCTAGCTAAGTGACTAGTTTAAGGCAAAAATATCCACACAATTTGATGAAAGCGTAAGTTAAATCAGGTACTATTTCAGAATACATTATTCATTAATTATACGTATAACTACAGTCTATATCATAAATAAATCTCGTGTAAGGACAATATGACAAAAAAAAAATGATTAAAATACAATATTTTGGCAAAAAATTAACTTAGAATAATCTTTTTTCCAAATGTTCTCCTTTTGTAAAAAGTGCTTCTATTGTATTAATATTTTGGCTGTATATAGCTCAGACCTCTGTACAGAGGCTCAACTATGATTTTTGAAAAATACAAATTATTTTCAGAGTTAAAACCCTTTGAAATAATTATAGGCTTATTTTCTTAAAATTTCTCCCTTCTGTGTTCGTAAAACATGGATAAATCGACTTCCAAGTTATGCATTTCAAAAATCCTAGTTGAGCCTCTGTACAGCGGTCTGAGCTGCATACAGGCAAAATATTAATACAATAGATGCATTTCTTACAAAAGGCGAACATTTGGAAAAAAGGTTATTCCAAGTTAATTTTTTGCCAAAATATTGTATTTAAATATTTTTGTCATAATGTCCTTAAAGCAATTTTATACATGTATTCTAATCTAATTGACACTAAATATCATAAATATTATCCATTTACATGCTTTTGCAAAATCACGGTTCCGAACGTAGTCGGATACCTTAAAGTTTATTTCTTCTTTTGCTATCTTCTTTAAGTTTTTTGGTGAATTAGAACTGGAAAACATTTTTACGCTGGGATCTGATGATTCTGAAGTTTACGATCCTAGCGTGCATACCACAGCTTTCCTTTACTTTTTCTTGTGCTATTTATTAAAGACAAGTTGGTTTTGCTGACTTTCCTTATAGAATCTAAATTTTAATAAATAAAATTTCACTGCTTGATATTTTCAAGGGAAATTTATTATATTTTTTATTTGTATTCTGATTGATTTTATATATATATATATATATATAGGATAATATGCTTCATTTCTTTTATTACTAATACATATGTTCCATTCATAATACGAAAAAAAAAAAAAATTCTTAAATGTTAGTAAATTTTAATGGAATGCTCAAGCAAACCTGTTGTATGATATATCTAAAACATTCATTTTCCTTCTATTGACTCATTATGATGTCATTGCAGCGAGATTCGATTAAACGAATTTAAATTAAGCACATTCATATATTAAGAAAATGACGAATTTTTTTGTTTTTTTTTTAGCGAAATGTTTCTAGTTATTTTGGGTGTATTAAAGTAAATACATAATTTTATTTCGCTATTTTTCTTGTATTTGATACGGTGAATTGGTAAGTGACGGAATATTATGTTACATTGAAACTAATAAATAAAAAGGCTCCATTACACATAAAAAAGGACATAGGTGATATATATTACAATATAATTGATCACATTATCTGACAAAATATTTTTTTATGGAAAATAATTCTCGAAACTAGGGGAAAAAAACCACTTTAGTGACATTTTTGAAAATAATTTCCTTTATGGTTAAACTTTTTTCGAAAAAAATAATCTTTTGCATTCATCATAGCAACAGAGTATACATGACATTGCATGGGGCTTGTGAAAATTTATCATTACAAAAATCAACTCAAGTGATCAATCATCAATAGTTACTTAAAATTCAAAGACAGGTCCTTTATCATAAAATGTGATTGTGATTGAAATGATAGTTATGATAGTTATTTTCACCGCGAAAGAAATTTTGTGTGAACCTGAAACGTTACTTGATACATTG
The DNA here is from genome assembly GCA_019973955.1 of Trichonephila inaurata madagascariensis. Classification (NCBI taxonomy): domain Eukaryota; kingdom Metazoa; phylum Arthropoda; class Arachnida; order Araneae; family Nephilidae; genus Trichonephila; species Trichonephila inaurata. The sequence goes on along the minus strand of BMAV01013592.1, from coordinate 30,497 downwards.
CATTATTGTCTCAAAACGTGAATAATATCACTAAAAGTTACTTTATATTTGTATTTAATAAAGTTATAATGTTTAGAACATAATGCTTGCTTTTTTTATTAAAATATACTTAGCAAGTTTACAATGCACTTGTATCATTCTCAATTAAGATTTGAGATTATTATCAAATACAAGCATAATTTCATATTAGTGCAGGTGAATAAATTAAAATATGTTTTAAAAAAGAGCTCCAAATATTAAGGTATAGCAAAATAAGTTAACATCATTTTAAACTTATCCTTTATAAATCAGCTCGTAACATATATACATATAGTTATTCCTATACATAATTACATCTCTAAAAACATTATCTAATATATAAATATCTCTATATCACGTATATTCACACTCTATAAAAATCCATAAAATACATTTGAGTATAATATTTTGTAAAATCATATAAATTCAACGGTGAGAAAATAATGTTTAATGAATTTTGTATGAAATTTTAAAAAGCGCGTAAATTGATAATTGTCATGATATTTAATGTCTTTTAGATTAGAATACATGAATAAAATTGTTTTATATAAGGACATTTTGACGAAAAAAATTATTTAAGTACAATATTTTGGAAAAAAATTAACTTAGAATGACCCATTTTCAAAATATTCCCCTTTTGTGAGAAATGCTTCTATTATGAAAATAGTTTTCCTGTATAAAGCTCAGACTTTTGTACAGAGGCTTAACTATGATTTTTTAAAAATTCATATTATTTTCAAGAGTTACTAGCAATTGAAGTAATTATCGGCGTATTTTCTTAAAATTTCTCCCCTCTGTTGTCGTAAAACATGGATAAACCCACTTCTAAGTTATGCATTTCCAAAATTCTAGTTGAGCCTCTGCACAGAGGTCTGAGCTATATACAGGCAAAATATTATTATAATAGAAGCATTTTTCCTTAAATGAGAATATTTTGAAAATGGGTCATTTTATGTTCATTTTTTGTCAACATATTGTGCTTAAATAATTTTTTATTGTAATACTATTCTTAGAACAATTTTATATACATTTTCTAATCTAAGTGGCACTAAATATCATAAATATTATCCATTTATACGCCTTTGCAAAATCACGGTTCCGAACGTAGTCAGATACCTTAAACATTCTTCACTTTCAATGTCCTGACTATTAAAAGGGATTAACTATCATTCACTTGACCTTTAATGGAAGAAGTCTTAATTTCCATTTGAAGTTCAGAAGTTGAATGGACAGTACACAAATACATTTAATAGTATTTTTTTCTTTTGTAGATTTTTTCACACTCTCTTTCAATTGGTATTATAACTAGTTGTTAACTTTTAACTTAATTACCTCTCTTTATCTCATACTTTCCCCACCTTTTAATAAACTATTGCTACTAATAGTGTATCGTTTGGAAGATTTTTATATTGAATGAGTATAATTAAAAAAATAGCACAATTATCATACATAGGTGGTCTTTTAATCAAAGAATCAACCAGCAAGCTAAACCTGGATTCGTCAGAAAACATCACACAGACCCACATTTTCGGTGTCCATGATGGCTGATCTCTACTCCAGGCTAACCACAGGCGACAGTTAGTTGCAGTAAGTGTAACACATTCGACAGGTCTACAAAAAAAAGCATAAAGATCAATCGGTCCTAAGCGTCTGTACACGGTCTGGCTTGAAACAGTTGTACCATTGGCTGAAGAAAGCTCATGAGACAGGCCAGATGTTGTGTCCCGTCTATTTCTTTTGGCAGTAACTGCTAAAAACTGATCCTCATTTGGCGTTATAACTTGGGGGTGGGAGCGACCTATGCTATAACATCAACAGCTTGAAATTGTTGCCAATCCTGGAGATGACATTTTAGGCTATTCCAAGTTCCTCGGATGCTTTCATCTGAGTACGTGCACATTCCAGACGGCCAATAATTCTACCACGTAAACAAATCATCCGAATGTGTCCTTTGTCTTATAAATTATTGTACTGAAAGGCGTTTGTGTTATAACTTATTGTACTGAAAGGTTTTTGTGTTATAACTTATTGTACTGACACGGCTGTGAACAATTTTACTTATTTGCCTGTATTCCTTATATATCCCCCTCTTGCACTCCCGTCATTGTGACGTACTATAAGTGTCATCTGGATGCTTCCTGTAATATGTATATGTTTCATGAAGATGTGTGTAGTAATTTTAAGGGTGATATTTTTATTTTAGAGTTCGATTTTCACGTGATTCTGAAATTGTCCTCAATTTATGGGCATGAGTGCATATACAAAGAGAAATTTTGAAAAAAAAATCAAATTTCGACGATTTTAAGATTTGTTTTATTATTTTCAAATGTAACTCTTTTTTTTAAAAATAGACTAAGCTAAATTATTTTAATTAGAGTCAAATATCCAAAGCAATAAATATTTTGAATGATTTACCTGGAAATAAATTTAGGAACATTGTGTATTCGAATTCAGTATGTTACCTATCTCATTCAGAATACAATAAGAAATATTGAGCCATCTGTTGTGATACCTAAAGCTTACGCAGAATACTTCCGACAAACTGTCAAATGAAAGCCTGGAAATGAATGATTACGCCAATATGCACTAATACGATTATTTATGACTAGTGAAATAGACTAGTGAATTAGAATACATTACACGATGAAACATACATCCACCAATTAACTATCTGTTTTCAAGCAATCCGATTGCTTCGCTTAAAATTTTTATGATGAGATTAAATAAAAGTAGATTAGATTAAAGAACGCAATCATAATATAATACTATTAAATTTTAATAATCGAATAACGAGATAAGAGATAATTCAGAACAGAAGATTCGGATAATAAACCAGTATGAAAAAAAATGTCCAGATTTAAAATTGATAACTTTTATACTTTGCTAATAGCCACCAGTCCGATACAGTGGTTAGAGACGCTGACTTCTGCGTTGTAGGGTCTGCGTTCGAATTTCGAAGAAGGCATGGATGTTGCTAACGTATATCTTTTTCATGACATGCCAAAGCATTCTTAAAATGACTCTAGAGCTTCAAGTCGTCCTCTCTCTAGGTTAGAAAAAGCGGAAGAGACGTAGGGGACCACTAACCATCCACATGGTGTTCTTCCGCAAAATTGGGGTGGGATTGCTCAAAGCTACGGATAACGATAGGCGTGCAATCTGACCCTTTGGAATGATGAATTTTATAGGCTTAGATCTGGCACTGCCGATGAGGTGGCATTAGCAACAATAGCATGTTTCACTGATTATAAATATTCATAAAATCCTACAATTAAGATCTGTACGCATATATCTATTGCTACGGCGCTGCTAAGGGGCAGCAATTAAGAATTTAGATTACTCGTATAAAAGACTATGTCAAGACGCCATTAAGGTGCTTGTAGGTTTGAGAATCCAAACGAATCTAAAGTTAATCGGAGAGAGAGTCCGATGAATTGGGCTGAGGCGTCGTAGAATGTTGAAACCTATATAAGAGTCTCTCTAGGGTCTATGAAGCTCCTATCGTATCGAAAGTCGCTCGGCTAATTCTTTTGATGTCTATTTTAAGGGGTAATACGCCACACCCACAAAAGCGACATGTGAGGCAGAATCATTTCTGTTTGCCACGAATCAGGGATTACTAACTGGCTATTAGTTCTAGTCACCACTCACGCGGTGGCCATTGATGCCGGATATTGACATGGGATCTGCACGAGTCACCTCCTTGTTAAATGGATAAAGGTAGGTTTAAAGATTGATTTGCTTTAGAACATAAGCGTCAGTGTCCGATCTTGGATACTTTCCCGCTCGAAGCTACCTGACTGTTGAGACATTACTAGTTCGCTAATAGAAATTGGTTCTTTGAAGGACACGCAACTATGTTAGGTCTTTAACGATTTTTAAGTGAGAAGAAATATTCATAGACATTATTCATTATCTTTTGTTATCGTTTTTTTTCTTCTTTTCTAGTTTAAAAATACAAATACACTCAATTTGTGTGTGTGTGTGATCTAGAGCAATTACTGAAAATCATACCTGCAAGAATATAGAATAAATGTGTACTCCTTAAAACAAGACGAGTAATTCAGTTCCACAAAAATATCTAGACAATTTCGTCTATAGTCACTTTAAGTTGATAGATTCCTGCATTAAACGCGTTGTTTGTCTAGACACTATTTTACTAATCTTAAATTCTATTATAGATCATTTACAAAGTTTTACTTATAACCGAGGCTTTATTTCGTTTTGCTTATTTTATTGATATTGTTTCCCCTTAAACAAAAAATATTATTTTTGAATGTCTGGTTGGAAATTCCTTGAATTAATAATATAAGTTCTGAAATTTAATGAAATCTCAAAATTCAGAAACTTTTACTTTAGGTTAACTCTTTCCGAGCCATTGCATTTTCCCCTTTTATAAATAACTTATGATTAGTCATTTTAAAAATTCATGGTTCAATTTTATTTTGAACTTCCTACACAAATTCCTTGCTCAGTTCCTTCTGTAGGTTCTTGATAGAATGAGAAAAATTTATAAATACAATATTTAAAAACGTGTTTTTTTTCAATTTTGGTTTAATTGTTTTTCCTTTCAAATACAGTTAATAGAACTTTTAGTACCAAGGTTTTAATAAAAATTTTGTAAATAATAATAATAATGAAACAGAAATTCAATTAAAATATTTTGAAAAATTTTGGTTTTATGTTCGTTTGAAGAATCTTTCATGTCAAAGATTTTGCAAATCAGGAACAAAATTTAAATAGCTAGATGTTAAATAAATAATAAATGGCCATTGGTTTTTTTTAATTGAATACTCACTATTATTCGTACCTATTTATAGTGAAATTTGTGACGTTGAGTCGCAAGAAATATAAAAGATATTGAACATGTTTATATGTAAACTCTCCATGTAAAATAAATTATATAAGGAGAGCGATTTACGTGCTTAACCTAACATAACCAAATAAACATATTAATGAAATTTTACTTATCTTAGGGTTAAAAAAAAAACTTCTTTTTTGTAGACACAGATTCACTTTCTACATAGCTTTCACTAAGGTCCTTGTGATCTAGGTAGAATTTCGAAGATTTAAATTAAGCAGTCAGTGTTACACATTCTACTATCTTTCCCCTTAATTAAATGTACGAATCGTGGATGAGATTTCCTAATCTTCTCCTCTATTCACAACATTTATTCTTATTTAATAATGCTATGTAGCGTGTACAAAATGTTCCTTTAAAAGTAATGGTTCTCACATCTCGAAAAATGCAATTATGTATTTCTATAAGTTAGTTAATGTAAATACGCGTGAAAATTGTTAAAGATCAGAAATTAGGATCTCAGTTTAAAATAGTCTAAGGATGCGATGTTTGCATATATATATATATATATATATATGGAAGGATAAATAAATTAGATTAAAAATTAAATTCCCTATCTAGCACTTCACTTTTATTTTTTTTCCTCACCTCTTCAAGTATCAAAATAATCACCCATTTATTTCTTCCGAATATGTGGCCTAGCCAATAAACATTTTTAATTTCAGACCGTTATATTTAATAGCCCTATATGTCAGCATTAACTTTCAAGTGCCCTCATGAAATCCGCGATCGGTGTTTTAAGTGTTTAACCCACTTAAGATTTTCGGTGGTATTTTTTTTCTCTCTGCCTCTTGAGTCAGAATGTCTAATCTTCCTTAAATAAAGATCCTTTTTAAAAACTAACTCTGTTTCTGACTCCAAAATCTTGGCATATATATATATATATATATATATAATTATATATGGAAGAGCATTCATCCTATATTTCTCTGTTTAGTTAGATCTGTGAGATCTTGGAGCAATAAGAAAACCCTTCCCCTCAACCTCTCTTCCCTCTGTATATAATGATATTGTTACGTACATCCGAGGGTTCGTGGATTTTATGCAAAACAATCACAAAGGAAATAAGCAGTTCTTTAAGAGCGATGCGAATTTATTATCAAAAATCCAATCCTTTAAATACAGGATTCAGCAGCAATATTCACAGAGTAAATATCCGAAGCTCTTCACACCTTCAGCAGCAATCAAACACAATAACCAGTGTTTAAAAATACACGTAAGTAAAGATTATTCACAAGCACCGCCGAGCTAATCGCTAGTCAAAACAATACTCACTACTCGCTGGTTTAATCCAGAATCCTCGCCTTCCCGGCGAGGATCTTATTTATAGGCGCGATAGAAACTTCCAGAAATATAGCCGCTCATGACATTAGTGGAGAGATCCACTACTTTTTAGAAGATTCCAGAGGGTTCCGAACTCGCCAACATGGTTGCCAATGACGCCAAAATTGTCGTCAAATGGTAGCCTTGGTCACCAAAAATGATGCCAACTAGGCTCTACCACCAAGATTTTGCCAAGTTCTCATTGGATCGCTATTATAACGTAAGGGGTGGCATTGCTTGTGAATTGTACAATTTTAACATGAAATAAATATAACATAGAGTAATATAAATGCATTAAACACTCAAATGCAAATTATTTACACTATTTACACAAAATTCGTAACACTATATATTTATATTCCTGATTAAGTAGGTATATTACAAATACGTGACAGTCAATAAGAATCATTATTGTGCAAAATGGGCATCGTCCATTTAAAAATTAATAAAAATGTGGTATGATAAATATAATATAGGGATTAAGGTATCGTGTCAGTGAGATAGCGGCTATAGGAATTGGAAGACAAATGAGAATGGATATCAAATGTAATGATACTTATGATCATATATTTGATTGTCGGGTTGTGTGCCATGTGATATTAAATAAGTAACGAAATGCTCTAATATGTTTAAATGCAAGTTTATTCTCCTCATCGGGTCTTATTTTGAAGCGCAACTCATCTTTGAGAGCAAGACAACTCCAATTCGTTTGACTATATGTTTTCAGAAGCACAAGCTTTCATTTTTAAGTTTAATATTCATAACGTGTTTCTTAAACAAAGATTAAGCTATATGCTTCTTTCTTGGATTAGCAACTGTTATTTATTTAACAAGTGTCACTTATACAAATTAACACATATGCCTTCAGTACACGAGCTATATGATATTTTTAACAATACAACCAAAAACACATTTAGTGTAGAGTGAGTGTGTAAATGCTCACCTTTTACGAGTTGACAAGATTCTGAAACACTACAAACTAGAGAATTGCCAATCTGAGATGAAACCTGATACAATTGCTCTTGATGAATTTTTCAAGGCATCAGCAATGTAAGTGGTGCTCACGTTAAGGACCATCCAGATCTTGTTTTGAGATACCTCCCCATCTTCCGATTTCAACATGTGTTTGTATGTCATAGTTGCTTAACCACTTAACTGCATTAGGCGTATATATACTGTTTTTCCGTAACACGGCTCAACTATTTGCGACGTTTTTTAGTAAAACTATTTCGAAGGCTTTGGAATGCAGTAAAATTACATTGGCCATGTTTCCGAAAGATTTTCTTCTTTCAGAGAAAGATTCGCCTGTTTATGGCTTTTTTTTTTTTTGCCGAATACACCGCATGCGCACTCCTATATGGAAAACGGTGGCACTAACTTTTATTTGACAGTTACGATGTTACTGTTGCACTTAAATCAATATGGAGGCAATTAATGACTTACCTTATAATCTTGAATTGCGATCAAGTGAAAAAAACGACACCTGCACCCCATTTTTTTTTTCCTTACTTTTAGGAGAATGGTTTGCTAATGACTTCGAAGCATCTCGGGCTTTCAAAAATCCTTTCTTATCAAGTAGTTACACATGTTTATTTTCCACGAGTAGTGTGCTGGTAAACAATAAAAACGGTTTGAGCAAAAGCTTTGTTATCCTCTCCCTTTCTGTGACCGTTTCTTTGATTTTCCGCCTGAGCTAGAGGTGCAGGGATTGCAAAAGGAATAGACATTTTTAATTCTTAATATGACTTTATTAAGAATTAAACTTAAGTGTTTAACAATTTAGATAATATTATATAGGTGAGAATCTACACTGAACAAACACACAGTAATAGTTAAACCGAATCGCGTAACTTTGACCACTATAAATACTTAATCCGCCTACTCCCACTTCTAATAATATTATACCAGTCCTGATATGAAATAATCAATCCTACCTTAATCTAAATTTAGTTTCAATCTTATGAAGAGGCGTCTGGGCGAGCGTGCAATGGTATGCACCTTGACCTAACGGCTTATTTTCAAGGTAACTTCGAAATTGGCTGTCAATTCTCGCTTGTATTGCTTTCACACATAGCATTCCCCAAATTGCCATCCGACTTGCTGAAACTTCTGTTATTTAAAAGCAATCTTATTTGCATTTCTTTTTCACATTTCGCTTCTTGGGTTTTGATTGGAAAAGAGTTGTAATTAATCTTGGCCCTCAAAGAACCCAGAGGTCATGTTAAAGAAAAGACGCGTGAGCCCATCACAACTTTCAAACCAAATCTGCATTCGAAAATTTGCTATCAGTCACAGTGGGAATTTTTTGCAAGAACCCGGTGAGCTTATATTCAATCAGTATATACATCAACACTATTAAGGACATCAACTGTATTAAGAGTACACTCTCTCGATGAAAGTTCTTGAATTTCTAAACTGAGGAAGTCTGAAACTTGCCGTTTAAGGTAGGTGTGAATGAGCCCTGAGATAAATGAAAATTTAATCGCTCAAGAGACACCAGCACTTTCCACCTAGTCTCTCTAGTGATCACGGAAAATAATTCCATTTCTGGAGATCAGATATCAATAGTTTCTTGGGCTAAGCATTTTTTTTATTTTTCTGAGATACATTCCTGTTTATTACTTTTTTTAAATTGCATATAAACGAATTATCATATTCGCGAGGACCAGATAGAAGTCTGCAGATAAATTCCAGAGGTTCTAGTGAACTTCAGATCTTACAGTATAAATTCATTTGGATTTCCTCATATATTCTTACCTTAATATAATGATTTCTCCAAAAAGAATTATTTGATAAGCTAACAAGTTATTAATATGCTCTATTCTGTATACGTATTTAGACATATCTATTATTTTTCAAAATCTACATTATAAGAGCAACAATTTTTTTGACTAAAATAAAAATAACATATTCTATGCTTTAATCAGATTTTTCGCTAATTTTTGTTAGAAAAGATCTCTAAGTTTGCAATGTTGTTGTTGTTTCCATTAAAATAAATCCATTTCTGGAGATCAGATATCAATAGTTTCTAGGGCTAAGCATTTTTTTTTATTTTTCTGAGATACATTCCTGTTTATTACTTTTTTAAATTGCATATAAACGAATTATCATATTCGCGAGGACCAGATAGAAGTCTGCAGATAAATTCCTAAGGTCCTAGTGAACTTCAGATCTTACAGTATAAATTCATTTGGATTTCCTCATATATTCTTACCTCAATATAATGATTTCTTCAAAAAGAATTATTTGATAAGCTAACAAGTTATTAATATGCTCCATTCTGTATACGTATTTAGACATATCTATTATTTTTCAAAATCTACATTATAAGAGCAACAATTTTTTTGATTAAAATAAAAATAACATATTCTATGCTTTAATCAGATTTTTCGCTCATTTTTGTTAGAAAAGATCTCTAAGTTAGCAATGTTGTTGTTGTTGTTTCCAATCCCAGATTGTCTAGAAATGCTAGACAATCTACTTGAATCCAAAAAAATCAAGAAATTCTAAAAACGGAAGAGGGATCTAGAAGAATCTCGTCCTTTTTAAAATCCAAACAAGTGAAGATCTGGGAAGGAGAGACCAGCTCGAATAACACAAGTGACACTTTAGAAATATCTTTAGATTCTGGTGAAAAGCGAGAGTTTTTATATGACCACTCACAAAGAACGAGAAGGCAATCTAGCATTTCCTAGGTATAATCTTGAATAACCATCCTGGATTTCTTCCGAAAGGAAGTACCAAGACTGGTTAGGAGGAATTCTTCAATGTTGGTGATTTCAATCCACTTAAGGGAGGATAATTCTCTGAATGTAAGAAATCCAGTACGGCTCACATCCTCTTCAGTCGCAGTCCTAGCTAAGAAATCGGCTTTCTCATTACCATCAATTCCCTCGTGGGATGGGTCCCACTGAAAATGTGCACGATGATTAGAATAAATCCGACCAAGAAGATTAAGGTATCCGACTACGTTCGGAACCGTGATTTTGAAAAAGCATATAAATGGATAATATTTATGATATTTAGTGTCACTTAGATTAGAAAATGCATATAAAATTGTCTTAAGAATAGTATTACAATAAAAAATTACTCAAGTACAATATTTTGACAAAAAAGGACCATAGAATGACCCATTTTCAAAATATTCTCCTTTTGTGAAAAATGCTTCTATTATAATAATATTTTGCCTGTATATAGCTCAGACCTCTCTACAGAGGCTCAACTAGAATTTTAGAAATACATAACTTAAAAGTGGGTTTATCTATGTTTTACGACCACAGAGGGGAGAAATTTTAAGAAAAAAACGCCGATAATTATATTTCAATGGGTGGAAACTCTGAAAATAATATGAATTTTTCGAAAATTCTAGTTGAACCTCTGTAGAGGTTTGAGATATATACAAGAAAAATATTATTATAATAGAAGCACTTTTCACAAAAGGGGAACATTTTGAAAAAAAGGGTATTCTAAGTTAATTTTTTGCCGAAATATTGCATTTAAATAATTTGTTTTGTCAAAATGTCCTTAAAACGATTTTATTCATGTATTCTAATCTAAGTGACGCTAAATAGCATGAAAATTATCCATTTATGCACATTTTTAAAATCTCGGTTCCGAACATAGTCGGATACCTTAAGGATATCAAGGCTATTTTGTTCCCCTATAGATATCCAACTGGATGAATAATGTACGGAAGCACGGCTGTAAGTTAGAGTCCAAACGTTTTGAAACTGATCCTTGGTTTCACATGCGAACTGCAAACCCTTTCTGATAGCAATAAGCTCCAATTTAAAAACTGAACAAAAATTTGAAATTTTGATCTTAATGTCCATGATTCCGGTAGGAGTAAGGATGTGCACTCCACTACCAGAAATGTCCCCCTCACCTCTTCTACATTTAGTATAGATTTGTTAAGATGTCTGGGGGATAGAGTTTACTGTTTCCAAAATTAACATTCACATGAGATCCGAAATCCCATCTGAGTTCCATCACATCCATTCTGAGTGTTTAAGAACTCTAGCAATGTCATCTTACCAATGATGGATAGCATATTTAGTCTGGAGACATACGCACACATTAAAGTATTAAAATAACTTAATTAATTTTTCCTTTCATTTAAGAGTGAATGTTTTATTATGTATTTGTTTTGTGTAATGTCGGCTAAATATTTTCCCTGTAATCTAACAAAGTTGAAAGGAGTACTCGCATTGAAAAGTCATACCACAGATATATATTTTATTTCACGTCATGCAACGTCTTTGTTTGCAACTCTAAGGAGCTTTGTTAATCTGTATCTGAGATATTTCTCCAAATTTTATCATGAACTGAATTTCGTCTAAATTTATGCAACTATTTAAAGGGTTCTTTCATCAGTATTGATTATTTGACTTGAAACTTATCTTTTAATTTTCTCCATTATAATAAATATGTACCATATCAAGAAATTAAAGTGCAATTAGTCGTACTTTCTATCAAAATTATTCTGCTAAATATTATAAATGTGTGCTCTTCTTGCTTACTGCTTTTATTCTATAAATACTTTACTTCGAACACCTTCATGTAGATTATGAAGTTTCCCATTAAAAAGCAGGTGCAACCACAGTTCTGATGCCATCATGTTTCATTAAGTAAAAATGCAAAAATAATGAGGCTAAATTTTTTTAAAGCAAAAACTTTGCTTAATTCTTAATTAAATTAACTTATCTTATGCAGGGTAATAAAACTTTGAAGTATTATAAAGATATTTTTAATGTTAAGAAATAATGACATTTGAAAATGCATACCATTATTTATTATGATAAAAGCAAGAACTAAAGTAAGATTAAGTCTTATTCAAAAATTTTCGTAAATGAAAATAACCCAATAATAATAATAATAATAATGTTTTCCATTGTATTATTTAAAATAATACATTATTTACTTAATTAACTCAGAATGCTTTAGATATAAATTAAGCTAATTAAAGCTTAACTTAAGGACTTAAAAGTCGCACATCTGACTTTAGAAAGACACTGTTTTTGTACGTCAAATTACCTAAGTAAAAGAGCATAAATCGTGCATTGAATGCATTTGTGTTTTTCCAATTTAGTTAGAACGGGTAATTACTATTCACGAAATATTTTGCGTTTTCTTATTGTAATTATTATTCTACACATTTAACCGATTTCTAACCAAATGTTATACCACATTTACCGATTTGTTATAAATATATGTACAAGAGATGAGGTATCATAAGCAAAAGAGAAGGGATATACACTTTGGGTGAAAAAATTTAGACTTTATTTCAAATAGGCTCGACTGTTCTTAGATTTCTTAATTTTATTTGGAGGGAACAAATCGTTTAATGAACAATAAAATAATTCTCGTTCCAATTTATTTCTACAAACCTTCCTAGATTATTAGCATATACTGGTGTTTCCTTGTACATAATTTACGTAGATCTTTAATGAAGTGTCCCTTGAAAAATACTCATCTCCATTAATTTAAAATACGTAAAATATGTGACAGTCATAAGTCAACTTCCACGAATCGTCCTTTATAAGCAAGTCGCGAACACTGACAATATATGCAAAGTTTTAGTATAATATGTGATCCAGCAGAGATAATAAACATTATACTCAGTGAGTGAGTATACGGTGTTCACAAATAATAGGTTACATATTGCGAACTGCTATGCCATGCTATTAGATGCCATTAACCCTACAATAAACATTTGGTCTGGGTATGCTAATCCCTGAGGCTACATAATATCTAGCTAATGAATTACTACGCTGTTTCAAGTAAGTTAATGTTTGTTACAAATCCTACATGTAGCAGGGGAACAGCGTGTTTCATGTGGCTTAAGAAATTTGTAAACCAAGTTAAATGTCTAAAAGAAATAAAAAAAAAGGCATGGTATTTAAAAATGAATACTTTCCTTCTCGTTAAGGAGTTAGAAAAATACATTTTTTACAAATGAAATGTTTTATAAATTGCAAAATTGCAGTTACTTTTAACTGTTCCCAATTAAGTGTGTGTGTGACTGTTTATTTACTCTCTTTGCCATCGGAGAGTATATCTGTCACGCTCAACCGGTTATTTATGTGACCTGGACGTATATATACGTTCCTCGAAAAAAATATTCCTTTTATTGTGCCGTTCTGTTTAAAACAAGTCTCACGGCTTTGAACACAATAAAATGACCTTGACATTGTTTGCAAAGAATTTCAGGAAAAAATAATTGCTCATCTCTGCTTTTTCTCCTACCGTCAATACAATGCATATGAGCTTCTATGTAAAACGCGAATGCATTGGGGAGCTAATCGCGTAACTATTAATCAGTAGTTAAGGGGTTAATGTTGCACTTTAATCAGCACGCAGGCTATTGGTCACATACCTCATCACTTTAAATTGAAGAGTAGTGAAGAGGACGACGCCTGCACCCAACTTTCTTCACTTCTGCACTAACGTGAGAACGTATTTAAGCTAAGACAGATTTAATGTGCACCATTTCCACGCGACGGATCTTCAATGACATTAGACTGAAACACTCGAATCGACGACACTGCCCCCAGTTCATGACTAAGACCACTAGACTACCGCAGTCATATGACTTTTTACTAGTGTTCAATGCAAATTTAAAAATGAATTCGTATCTTTTTATATATGTTCAGTATATATAAATTTTATGATAAATATTTTGATCAAAAAGTATAAAAAATTGAGGACCTGTATTCAGAGCTAAAAAATAGGAATTTATTTTTCATTTCAAAAATTTGAAAATGAATTGGTGAGGAAAAATTAATATTATATTTATAGTTACTAAAACAAAACATATATAATACAATACACGTAGACATATTTAAAATATACAATGAATAATATAATATTTCATGAAATAATGATAACTCGCAACACATGTAACAAATGTCAAACCTTACCAAAGGTACCCAAACACATGCCTCTATACATGTATTGAATTACCCAAACCATAATATTTCATCTGGATTACCTACAACTTTCTACCTGCCGTTCATTTCCCACCCCGATTATTATCCGGTTCATTGTATGATTCAATGTTAAAATTTTAGCTAGACGAAATTTGTAGAGGTTAAATCAAGGGTGTAATTCATAGCAATATTTAATTGTGGGTCAAGTGACTTTTCGGTGTTGATTTACTGTGAAATAACCGGCTTTATATTTCTACATAAACTACACGTTATTGGAAAGATAACATAACTGGTAAAAGCGCACTCTATTCTCCTGGATATAATTCGTTTCATATGAAGAGTGCTAAATACTCCCCTTTCAAATTAATATGTATAATAATAACTCATACATTTGATTATTCTGTTGGTAAATTAAATTGATGGGCTGACACATATAGAAAAAATAATACTTGATATTTCAAATTATAATTTAATATTTATGTATTATTATTTCTTGAGAAAAATATATGCTTACGTAAAATACGTAATACTAGGTAAAATCTGGCATATAACGTGCCCTTTGAAAACAAAAAAAAGTGTGTCTGCTTATGACCACACGATAGAAGTGATAACTTCAAATTTTATAATGTTATTTCATGGTTTAGTTAGGTGAATAAAAAAAACAAGGAAATGTGTTAGTAATGTGCTATAAACTTATTTATTCATACGTCGGTACTTATAAAGTAATATTTTTGTGCGAAACTTACAATGATATTTGGGAATTAATTGTATTCTAAGTCGGAAGCAATAGGTTTATGGTAGCTGAAATAGGTTATAAATCCTTTAGATTCAAAATCTTATTTAAATATCTATAAAAAAAAAAAAACCTCCGTCAAGCGTTGTTCCGTACTTCCTCTTGCTTTATTTGGATCATTTGATATAATTAAATAAAATTTTGATTTTAAGAAATACACTAAAGGTTTTGATTTGTCTTTTGAAAACTCTATTTTAATATTCCCACTTAAAATCATAGGTAAATTGTTGAGAAGACCCGATCCGGCTTTGTGAATTGTAATTTAACAATATTTAATTCTGTCCATGAATTAGTTTAGGCAAAGGGATAGATAGTATAACAGGTAGTTGATGGGGAAGAGAGGAATCTAGGTCAAAACCTTTAAAAAGTGATTTGATCAGACGATTTAAATCACATAATCTCTGGCTTATACTAGCTCTTTTGTCATTGTATATCAGTTTTGTACAAATATATACGATGCTGCTGCAAGGAAAGCCGTTTTAGTTGTATTTTGTTTTCTTGTATTGAAATTATTTAATGCAACTTTTTCTTAATACTTTTATACTTAATTTCATTATTTTAAATTTTTAATTGTTTTAAATTTTTTTAGACTAAAAGTATATTAATAGAACTATTTGTTCATTGCTATTCCGATTCGCTTACAAAAATAGATTTTTTTATTCTAAAAATCATTGCAATTTTCCTGATGATAATAATACTATTTACTTAGTTCTATAAAAATATGTCCTTTTTCTAAATTTCTATTTAATTTTAGTGTAGGATTTCTTTTTCTCTTTAAGCGTATTTTTTTAAAAATATTACGTTTCATTTTCTTGCGTCAACTAGGATTGGAAAGAATACTGAATTAATTCCCCTAGAACAGGGGTGTCCAGCCCGAGGCCCACCCTGAATAGTTTTGCGGCCCGCCAGATTCTATACAACTTTACAAAATTCGACAGTTTTGTACAATATTTTTTGTTTAAAAAAAAATTTTTTTTTTTTTGGTAAAAAATGAATATCATAACTGTTATTATTTTATCACGCTACTTCTGTTACTGTGAATCTCTTTTTTTTCAATTGAAATTTATCAAACATAAATCGTGCTGAAACTTAACGCAAGACCACCTGCAACATCAATTACGATACGCAAATACACATGCATTGAGATCGACTTGCAAAAACTAAGCGAAAGAGTTGAGAAACAGATATCTCACTAATTAAATAAATTAATTATTATTTGACCTTTGCATTATTATTATTTTACTATATATGTTTGTATACATGAAAAACAAAAAAAATGTATCAGTCTGTTTTGCATATGTATGTAGTCTGTTTAGATTGTAATGCTGATCATATTTAAAAAAAATGACACACATACCTAATAAATTTAAAGGGTTTCTCTAGAAGTATACCTTAATTTTTCAAAAGTCTGGGATAACACCTCGGATAAATGATTTAAAAACATAAGAGCATTACGTACATTCATTTCGGGTTTATTTATAAAAAAGGGGGCGCATTGTACAGTGAATATACTTAAAAGTTAAAAAAAATGTAGCCTGAAATTATGTATGTGCGTTATACGCCGGATTTTACTATATTATTTATCTTTTTTCTCTTAATCTTATTTCATACTGATCAATTTCTGATGCTTGCTGAAATTGCTTGATTACGGTACAAAAACATGTTTCTCTTCTATTAATTCTATTACAGTTTCAAACCTAAATTTCAAAAAAACAAAAATTTTAAGTTTGGAAATTAAATTAAAGTTTTTTTGAATACTAATAGTATTATTATTTACTAATATTATTTAAAATTTGATTCAAGATATCGTCTGTAGAGTATATATATATAAAAAAAATCCTTAAAAAATTATTCTACAAAAAAATAGAGATGTGAAATTCCTGACATTGCCATGATAGGGAATAAAAGCGTGTTTCACTTAAAAAGTTTTAATTGCTAAATTTTGAAAAAAAAAAGATTCGTTTTAAAATAAATATAAATTCCTAATATCTAATACACATGTGCAAAAAGAAAGTTTAAATATTTGTTTAATTTTAAAATAAAGATAAACAATAACGGTAAATTTTTCTTTAATTGTATGTTTCCCAATGAATTAATCAAACCTTTTATATTTTACAAAACAAACAAAAAAAGTTTTTGCTACTATTTTATCCGGCCAACAGTATCCGGATACCCATCTTATGATGACGTAGATCTAGCAGGTGACCATCAGATTTCACAGATTTTATGTTTGGGATCTTAATTTTTTGAACATAAGTGTGCATTGGCAGCATTTTTATCTGTATGACGTGTATAAACAAAGTAAAAAAAAAAAAAAAACGTATTTGCAACTAAAATCAATTTTAGATTGGGGACTAACTTTTAATATTCTATTAATTACCTCCATTTTTTTCTTTCGAAAATCAAAAATAATTAATTTAAAACTTTTCATGTACCAGGTGGCCCGAAAGTTCGTTAATATTTGAAATTTCAGTAGTAATAATGTTGAAAGCAAAGTACAAATTGACACACATGGTTCAAATGATATGGAATTTTTTTTGAGACAAAAAAAAAGTACAAAAATAATCTACAGACGGTGCTTTATGCAACAAAAGCAAGATTTAGCATAATAATTAATTTTTAGCAATCAATGAAGCTCTTCATAATAAATCTACAGTATGTTGGCCATCATTCATCAAAAATATATGTCGTGGAGAGACAATTTTGAAAATAGATCTGTGCTGCATATTTGTAGTTATGGCGAGAAATTGCTGTCTGATGTTATCTCTTAGCATCCCAAGGTCAGAAGACCGAGATAGACTTGGGACTTCAGGTAATCCCACAACCATTAAGCACTCGGATTGAAGTCTGGTGATCTGGGAGGCCTATTCTGACGGAAGTGGTAGCTCGGTTTGTGATTCTCCCCGACACGTCTTTTATGAACAAACGAGGCTCGCAAGAGATATTTCACTCCCTTCTTATGGATTATGTTTAAAAAAGTGCAATGACATATTCTCCTTTCTTCAAATACAGCTAACAACGTCTTTTCTGGTGAAGTCAGCAAGCCACATTTGCTACACGATTATACAGGATTTTCATGCCGCTTCAGTGGAATTTCATCCCCAGCGTCATATGTTGATCATTTATTGCACTTTTTTAGTTTCAACAAAATTCCATGCCATTTCAATCTTGTGTGTCAATTCTTTTACCTCTCTTCCCACATTTATCCATGAAATTTTGAGTTTTCAAATATTAACAGACTTTTGGGTCAACTGGTATATGTTTCTCCATGCAAAATAGATAAAATAAATTGTTTAAGAATAATAAATTCCATTAACGTAACGGTTGTTATGTAATTCAAAAATACAATTAACGAATCAATATTTCACTGTTCAAAACTTTGGAAAGCTTTTTAGTACAAAAAATTGTAATCCACAAAATACTATGGAAATAGAAGAACAATATATCTTCTAAAATAAAGTAAATAACTTGAAGACCAGTTGACCTTTTTTGTTGAATCCTAAAAAGGCAAATTATATATGAATACATACAAACGAACTCATTTTTTTCGTAAAATTGGCAATCAATTTGAAAGAGTGAGAATCATATAAACTTAGCACTAAAGAGCTGCTCGAGGGCTATTGGCCACAGCAATCATCATTCTAAACAACGGTCAAATGCCAAGGATGTCGCCTGAGCTGGTTCACACTTACTCTAAATTCCACACCACGACAACGAGGTACTTTGAACCTTAATAAATTAAACGTGCAGCAAGGGTCACTCTACATGGCAGGTCTTAAGAGTCCCGAGGCTCGAACTCATGACACGCCAGCCACGAATACGTGACCTTGAATACTACCTACCTAGCCCATTATGTAATGAAAACAATTAATTAAGACTGGAATATATTTTAATGTTACCAGATTGGCATTTTTACTAGTTTTTACAAATAGTCACATTGAAACGAAAATAAAGTCAATTCATGTTTGTAGCTACACTTCAGCAAGAAAATTTGGCTCCTATTTTCTCTCCGGAGATATATATTTTATCATAAGCTGCTTTTGCAAGCATTATCAAGAAATAATAAAAATGTACGTGCATATTTGCTATCAAATTAAACATGTACTTAAATCACATTGAAAGTTTAATTTCCTAAAATTTGTGTTACAAACATTAGTGTTTTGTGGTAGAGTTGATGAAAAGAACTTTGAGAAAAAGACCACCCTCCAAATAAAAACAGAAGCTTGGTGATGGATCAGTATTGAACTCTTGGGGGTATTGGCTGTCTCTAAGATTGATGGATAATTTCCTGGAGCACACATCACACACAAGGAAATTAACTATTTTTTAAAACATTGTAATGCAATGTATTTAATGCCTGTTTTCACTCGGAGATGATTGCATTGTTATTTTTGGTACAGGATGAAAATTCTTGCTTTTCGGAAATGTCATATTTTTGCTTTTTGAATTTTTAACATTTTACTTGACATGTAAGCATTTTTAAACGTATCAATTTAGTATGAAAATAGGTGATATTAGTTCATTAGACGTTATTTATGGCATGCTGAAATCAGCAAGTTATAAATATCTTTTTTATGATGTCGAAAAAAATGTACTGATATAAGAACTTAATAAGTACCTTACGAAGCATCGCAACACAAGGTACATAAAATTAAAATTGATACTCTCTCTTTACACACACATACGACATACATATATATGGGAGATGTGTGTGTGTGTGTATCCATCTATTTTTCTCGTAGATAACATCGCTGTATCCCCGGATCTGTTAAGGTATCCGACTACGTTCGGAACCGTGATTTAAAAAAACGCATAAATGAATAATTGTCATGATATTTAGTGTCACTTAGATAAGAATACATGTATAAATTTGTTTTAAGGACATTTTGAACAAAAAAAAAATATTTAAATACAATACTTTGGCAAAAAATTAACTTCGAATACACTATTTTCAAAATGTTCTTATTTTTGTGAAAATGCTTCTATTATAATAATATTTTGCCTGTATATAGCTCAGACCTCTCTACAGAGGCTCAACTAGAATTTTTGAAAAATTCACATTATTTTCAGAGTTACCACCAATTTAAATAATTATTGGAGTTTTTTTCTTAAAATTGCTCCCCTCTGTTATCGTAAAATATGGATAAACCCACTTCTAAGTTATATATTTCAAAAATTCTAGTTGAGCCTCAGTACAGAGGTCTGAGCTATATACAGGTAAAATAATATTATAATAGAATCCTTTTTCACAAAAGGAGAACATTTGAAAAAAAAAAATATTCTAAGTTAATTTTTTGTCGAAATATTGTATTTAGATAATTTTTTTTGTCAAAATGTGTCTTTAAAATAATTTTATTCATGTGTTCTAGTCTAAGTGACACTAAACATCATGAAAAGTATCCATTTATGCGCTTTTTTAAAACCACGGTTCCGAACGTAGTCGGATACCTTAAACGTAGAGTTAGTTTCAAAATGTGGCAGGCATGTTTAATTTGTTGAGTAGAGATCCGTTAAGAACAAGTTGAGCATAAATCAACATCCAAAGATGGTTGTGGGACCATTATAGTTTACACTCTTTCGTTTCCGAACTATAAGCCGTAAAGATTTTACATTTAGCAGAGATCCACAAGACGTGATATTTGCGGAAATTAACTTCCAAGGGGATCACATTGCTACAAAAAACATCTCCCACACAACTCCGTAAGAAATACTAATTATATGATGAAGTATAGATAAAAAAATATTTATATGCTTTCTTACGAATGAACATGGGGGCAGTGTTTATTCATTTTACTTTTAACTGTGTGTTATATACTATAAATCATTCTTTCCCTGCAGTTTAATTTGTAATTTTCTCAAAAGTAGCCAAAATGTTAATTGAATAAAGAATTCATTACTATTTTTTTTTTTAAATTCTTCTATTTCAATTGTTATTTTTTAGTTCACCCGTGCTAAGGATAGTTATTCCGAATAGCATATATGTAAAAAATTAAATAAATTTTATTGTTGAAAATACTGTAAATCTATTTTTTTTTGGAAATGCGGGGTTTGATATACACTTTATTGATTTCTTCATATTAAAAAATTAAGAAGAAATTAATGGATTAAAAGTTTAATAAATTTATTTCAAAATAATCATTAGTTTTTCAGAATCTAATTTACAATATAATTTTAATCTAATCTAACTAAATTTTAACTAAAATTAGAGTACAATGCAAAGGTACTTAAGATATTTCTCCTTTGTATTCGAAATTCAAATTGAACAGTTTGTTGCAGTTATGTCTGTTAAAACAGCACATATATGTACTGAAAAAAAAGGGGGACTAATTTGATATCTATGCTCTACGTGTCAAGTAGCGTTTTGTCTCGAGTGATACGGAATCCAAGATATCAACATAAGTGTAACAAGTCGTCTGAAAAATAACTCTAAAGAATTGCTTTTTCCCGAGGAAAGTTTATTAATTGCTGAAATAGTCTAGAATTTAAGTGAAATAAAAAAAAGAAAGAATTTAAAATTTACCTATTTTTCTGCGGAGATCAACGTGGAAAAACTGAATACTAGGATTTAAAAAAAAATAGAACATGAGGAATTTATAAATGCATGTAAAAAAGAATTAAAATGGCTAGAAATTTTATTATGACAGCCCGAATTTGAACCATAAGATCCACAATAAAGAATTCGATCGTCACACTTCTTGCGTTGCTGGAAAATGATTTTTATGCCATTTTAACATTTGTCACATTTTATGACAGCCGAGATTAGCGAAATCTTAATTTAAAAAACAGAAAAGTAAGTTATTAATTTTAGATCACAGAATGGACTACACTTGAGAATTTGGTAATCCTTTTGGTCCGTGGTAATTAAAACCACAACCTTCATATTATTTAAAAAATATCACGGTATACACCAATAATATTAGGAATATCTATATTTGAAAATAGTACTGAACACAACAAAAGCCTGTAGTAGTAACACTTGGAGAATGAAGGCCATGCAAATAGTTATTTTTTTAAAAAAATAAATTAAATTAAAATCGTTTGAATTTAATAGGCTTACTGCGAAAAACAACAAACCAATAAAAACTAACTATAATATACGTCATCTCCATGACAACTTCATTACCAAACGATAAAAATATCAAAGTAAATTTTGTAATGTTATCGCCGATTTTGGCGAACATAATAAAAATCTTGGCACGTAGCTTTTCGATATCAAATTAGTACCAACATAAGTATTATGCAATTAAAGAGCATTACTTTCTAAATGAACCCGATCCTTTTTCGGGTATTGTATATTTAGAATATTGTGTTCTACGTATTATGCGTAACGTAAACAAAATTTAGTCTTTTAGTATTTTGTGTAGTAGTGTATTTCAATTTTTCTAAATAATCCAAATATCCTTATTTTCAATCCAACAATGTGAAACATTATGCAAAACTTAATACTTTTTATTTGAATAACATGTTGAAAAACGAAATGCTTCAGTGTGACTAGAAACAAAATTATGAGATTTGATAATATTTTACTTATTTGAATTTATAAATTCAAATCCTTATTTCAATTCTAAGAATTTTTTCACTTAAATAACTTTTTTTTAAAGAAAAAGTTAGTATTTTTAGTAATTACTGTATTAGAGATATATTAAATAGTCTCAAAATTACTGCCGAAATTGCTAACGTACTTTCCTTATATTTTAAATTTGACTATAACTTAATTCTTTATTTCCAAGCCACATATCTATTTTCAGTATTGATTAAATATTTTGTGACATTTTTTTTAAAAACTACAGGCATTCTTTAAGTGTATAAAACAAGAAAAACAAGATAAAATTACATATAAAATATAAATGCCTCATTTATCAGAATAATTAAATTTCATGTGACGGTTCTTGCTGATGCGCATTGTGCATTAAATTTTGTGAAGCAGCTATCTTTCACATATTTAAAACTGTAATTACAGTTAAAAGATAAAGTATGGTTTAACACTTTAAATATTAAATTTTATTTCCGGTATTAAATCATATAAATAAAAAAAAATATACTGACCAAGCTTAACCCATAACTTCGCAATTTTTTAAATTTCTATGAAAAAATTATATCAGCTAGTTCTCAAGTAATAATAAAAGAGAAAAATATGAAAAACAATTAAGCAGTTTTAAATTGAATTTCAGTCATTTTTTTTTTTTTGTTTTTTGCAGAAGTTCAGCATTGCGTAATAGTGCTGTAAATTACAAAATATTTTTTTTTATATGAGGATTTTATTTTCATCATAAAATGTTTAAATTTCTTACCTGGAATTTTTTTTCATCAATAAACAAGAGGAAGCATAAAATATAATGGATTCTTTTTATAGCCGAAACACAGTTCTTGTGGCATCAGAGAATTTTATAATTCTAGTTATTTCTGGAAAAAATGTACTTCCTCCTAGTGATAAAATTAGCATGTATTTCATTGCAGTAATCTTTTTCTTCTCAGATAAGTTATTTGTAGGTTATTAAAAAAATATTGAGTCTGTTAAATTAAAATAAATCATGTGTTGCAGAAATGCAACAGTGCAATGTTAAGGGTTAAATAAATACAATAAAAAATAAAAAAGTTCAAGAAATTTTAATAATGAAAAATTAGACATCTTATATATTCTTTATTTATCAGTTATACCTACATTCTAATACCTACTTATTTTAAAATTTATCTCAGATTGAACGTTAATTTTTTTCCCATTTACTCCTTGAAATGTATAGTGTTGAATTACGGAATAACGAAAACCCAAAGACAAACTATTATTTTGTATCATGGAGATTTATTCTTTCAATTTATTGCTCAGACATTTATCTATTTTTACTTTTTCCAAACTCATAGTGAACAATTTTCCATCATTAAACTCATTTTGTATTTTTATTTCAAAGTTCAAAGTGCGTACAGGATGCTTAAAATTCTGCTTTTAAAAATAGTTTGGAATTTGTTGATTGCTTATTAATGTCACACTTTGAAGCTACAAAAGAGGCTTTTGGCGAAATGCCCAAAGGGACCAACCTCACCCAAAAGTGTTTAGAGCTACCAATTGGCACACAGCAAACAATTGCCTTTACACTCAAACTTTATTCGGAGAAACAGTTTACTTTTTATTTTTTCTCATTAGAAGTTTGTGGACAAGTTTCAACAGAAAGTATTTAATCCAGCAGCTCTCACGCTGTGTATGTTATAACCACTGCTTAACGTTTTTCAATAATACTTCCAGACCTTTTTTTAAAAAATTGATAGTTTTTCGTGTAACTGATTTTAATGTCATATCCTTTCAGGGGCCAGCCATACCTCGACTTACGCGAACTCAGAATTACGTGTTTTTTAAATATCATTGACTCGTCTTTTGCTTAAGGGGTAGAAAAAAAAAGGAAATTGGTAATGAGATTGTTGAAGTGGCCGATCCTTGCCAGGAAAATAAATTTTGAAAAGAATACTGGTGATGTTCAAAAACTGCTGGATTCCCTCAATCAGGAGCTGACAACTAATGAGCTCATAGAAATGCTTGAACAAGAGCAAGATATTGAACTGGAATCTTAAGACCTAAATGAATCAGAAGATCCAATGACGGTTGGCAGTTTTACAGAATATGTTAGTTTAATTGATAAAGGGTTACACACATTTTTGAAAATATGGACTCCACCGAAGAGAGTATTTTTTTTTCAAAA
>BMAV01013591.1:75480-87617 GCA_019973955.1 Trichonephila inaurata madagascariensis | reverse complement strand
TTTTTCTTTATGGTGCATTTTGGTGGTTTAAAGTTCAATATACCTTTTAGGCCTGTTTGAAAAGTATAACATGCTCTGATTTTAAGTCTTCAAGACTCATTCGAAAATATCGTCACTTCAAAACTTAAATAATTTTAAAAATAATTAACACTGTGGAAATATTAAAACGAAATTTTAACTGCTTTTTGGGTGTCATTGAATCTCAGCCAAAAACAAAAATTGCAGGAGAATTTATAAGCACCATCGACGAATATCAAACCTCAGTTCAAAGCTATTTTCCTTCGCTTTCATTTGACGAATACAAACGGTTAGTCATTTGTTATTTGCAAGTTACCAAATTTGACAATAATAGAAAAAGAACAACTAATTGATCTGAAAAACAATAAGTTTTACCATTTAACATTCTTTCTGAAAAAAATTTGGATGAATTGTGACTTTCTGTCAAAAATATGTACCTTACAAATGATTTTAATGGTTCTGTGAGTTAGGATTTACAACATTGACTGTAGTCGAGCTCAAAAAGCGAGCAAGATTTTTAAAAGTTGACGATAAGATTCAAATGATTAAATACATTTTGTGAACAAATAATATTTTTTGTTTCATACAACTTTTTTTTTATATGCCTTGGATTCATGTGTGCTGCAAGATATTTTTAGTACCATTAGCCAAGAAAGGTTGAAAAACACTGGTTTAGAAAAATTATCCTTATCCTTATCTTTTTTTTTTTTTTTTGGCATCTTTATTGAGAAATTTTTCTCTTAAGTCATCAATAATATAATTGGCTGCCTTGATATTTTAAACAATATTCATTTTTCTGTTCTAGACAGAAGTTTGAGAAATTTATTCCCTATTTGGGGATATGTTCCAAATTTGCGGATATTTAGATGCAATTAGACAGATAATTTTTCATTGTATAAGTTTTATAAAATTTTTAACAGCTTTTATGAAAAGCTTGAAATTTTTAATGCCTTTTAATGTTTTTGAATGAAAAGTTTTACAGCTTTTGAAATCTAAACATACATACATTAAATTTTATTCTCAATGCTTTCTAGTGTGTTGTGTTCTTAGTATTTTTTCCCCTTACTGTGTGTTTTTCTTAAATTGTTTATATCTCTAAATGTGCTTGATGAAACCTTTTGGCTCTCACAGCTCATTTTTCTGTAACTCGTTCTGTAACCGGAGTATTTTTATATTTTTTTACGTAGTGTGCACATTTCCTTTAAATAAATACACACAGATTCCTCTTCTAGTCTATAAAATTAATAAAATTCAATCTTTTTTTTCACAATATTGAGTAATAAATTTAAGTTAGTATTTTTTAAATATTCTGTAATTTTATTACGAAATATGAAAAATGACATTATTCTACAGTCAGTTTAAAGATATGTATTTTAATGTGTCTTATAATTTGTATAAAGTTTTTTTTCCTTAGTCTGTGCAATATTTTGTACTCGTGAGTCATTATTTATATTTCGAGTATTCCCCAATAAATAAAATGTACTCTACGTAGCTAGAGAGTAGCAAATAAATTACGTAACTGTCTTAATCTCACATAACTTACCTATATATTAACAATCACGTTCAAATAATGTTGTATCAGTTTAATATTTAATAAACTATTAAAATGAAGTCAAAACTACAATTTACTCTGATTCCGTCTTAAAAAATTGGGCGAGTGCTTATTAACGTCACACTATAAAGATTCATTGATGATTCATTGATAAAGTCATTGATGACGGAGCTAAGAAATTGGGAGAAATACTTAGATTTTGACAGTGTGATATACTTAAGTTTATAATTATATTTTACATCATAATATATATATATATATAAATGTAAGGATAATAAAATTAGATTTAAAATTAAATTCCCTGTATAGCACTTAACTTTTATTTTTCAGTACATCTTCAAGTATTAAATTAATCACCCAATTATTTCTCCGGAACATATGGCCTAACCACTAAACATTTTTGATCCCAGATCATTATATTTAACAGCCCTATATGTCAGCATTGACTTTCAAGTACACTCATAAAATCAGAGGTACTTCTCATATCTGGGTTTAAGTGGTAAAACACTTAGATTTCACTTTGGCGTTCTTTTTTCTCTCTGCCTCTTAGCGTCAGATGATGTGAAGAAGCAGAGCAGAGTAATTATATATATATATAATTACTCTGCTCTGCTTCTTCTTTCATTTTAATTATTTTTCTATATCCTTAATTCACCCAGCTGGAGCTTTGTAAAATAATACATGTCATAGTAAAACATAATATGATTTTCCAAAAAGCTATCCATATGCCAAATACTCGAACCACTTAATCAATATATCAAATAAATTGCTCTGAAAATTTTTTTAGCAAGCATACACTTGAGTTTATATAGTAAGATTTCTTGAATTGCTTTTATAATACAGAGTATTTTCTAAATTTGTTTTAAGTTCCCATATTTTACCAAATGCTAAATACAAATAGAAGATTTGTATTTAGCATTTGGTAAAATATGGGAACTTAAAACAAAATTCTTCGAAACAGAACACCGATTGAGAGTGAAAACATTGGTACAAGTTTTTACAACACTGTGAATTTGAGAAAAAAGATTTGATCTTTTTATTCTAAAGGAAATATAACTTTATAGCTCACAAAAACTATCTCTATATAGTTTAAAATTTAGTTAATTTAGACTTAACATATATAAAATGCTCTAAAGTCAATGATTATCTTGTGTATTAACGGAAAAATTACTTCTAATATTAATAATTTATTCTCAATGATCATCAATACGATTAAACAATTTATATGTTCCTTAAAGAGTGTAAAATCATTATAAATAAACCACAATTTTTCTTGCTTATAGTTTTAGTACAGTTTTTTAATCTTCTAACAAGGTGACAAGGAGTTTAAAAGGGTTTTTAAATGATAACTTATCTTTGAAATTATTTAATAGCAAAATTTTGAAAAGCTTTATCTGCAAAAATATCGCAATATTTTTGATAAATTGCAATATATATGACTGCATATGCCAGTAAAATTAATAACAATAGTTTCTTAGTAATTTTTTTTATAAAAATACCTTATGATTGGCAAAAAGTTAAGTTCAATTTTAGTTTAATTAAATTTTATTTCAGTTATCTAATTCACATATATTAACAAATATATCTTTATTCTACGTAATTAATATAAAATGGCTTAGCGTATATTTGCTTCAAAGTAATGATGCATTCTAAAACATCATGATTTGTTTGAAGAAAAATATATCATACGTCAGATTATAGTAGATATGTCAGATTATAGTAAAAATTTTGAAAATCGTTTTCACAAAATCGTAATTCATATCATAAGCGGCCTTTTTGAAAAAAAAAACATTATTATCTACAAAGAGAAAATATTTTTTTTTTCTTAAAGATTCAAGCTCAGCAAATCATCTTTTCAATATCAGGAAATCTGTGAATATTTAATACTTTTTACAAACTAATATAATTTTATTAAAATAAAATATTTATTAGAATGAATTTATTATCACGGTCATTCATTCTGAATCAAAAGCTAAAAAATTATAATCAAAAATTTCTCAAGCTCAAGGTTTTCATAGAGTAATATAAAATTATTTTATTTAAATAGATCATTTGATATATTTAAATACATCATTTGAATTTTTCAGCTTAATTATGGGTAACAAGAAGCTAATTTGAAGGATAATTAAATCCCCACTATACGAATGAGCAATTGCCTGTGGTAGAATACTAGGAAATGTTGTCGTCGGATATAAATATTTTGGTCTATTTGTAGTAAATTCAGATATCCAAATATTGTTTGAATCAATATCAGAGAGAACAAATAAAGAAAAAATTTCCAAAGACAAAAACATTTTTCCTGTTTCAGTATCAAGTAGTTAACGTAGCAGTTCAATGCAATGTTTACCTGTTTGTGTGAAAATAGTTTTTTTAAAAATATTTATTTATCTTTTAAACAAGTGCGTTTTTGATAAAAACTTCCTAAAATATTATTGATTTAATCTTTCAAGGAAAACAACCATTGAATTTGTCAGAAACACATGTTAAGAAAATTCCAATAACTGTGATTGTAAGCAACTTATCTTTCCTTTTGATGTGTTTTTTATCAAACCAAGCGGATAGTAAAAAACTGTTATTTTGGTTAAAATTTTTGTTGCTTTATGTAAATCAAAAATAACTGTTAATTCTATTTATTCATTGTGGAATAAATGTTAAAAAGTCCAGACTGTTTATGAAAAATAAGGTATGCAACTTTGGAGGAAAATATAAAACTATGAAAGTAAAATAGTTTTCTAGTGAAATATAATTATATACGATTTCTTTCAATGTGTAATTTTTCAAATAAATAGAAATATTTTTAAATTAATTTTTTTCTCAGTAAAAAGGTTTTAATTTTTGTTACAATAAAACTTATTTACGAAGTATAATTGAACTGAACTCTAATCATTTTGTTTTTTGAATGGCTAAAAACACTTGCTGTGATAAACAAAATAATCTATAAAAAAGTTCATAAACATGTTATTGTAGTATAAATAAAACTAAACATTAGAATTAAAAAAAGGGATTTCAGGTTCTTAGTCTAACCCTAAATTACTTAAATTTCTCGAAATTCCATTATCGAAAAAATTAAATGTTGTTCTTTTAAATCAAGAAAAATAATTTTCAAAGGGGTCCTTGAAATGAATTCCGTGTCCAATACAAAATATCTGGATTAACTTGAGCTTAAAAGAAAAATCTTAATGTATTATGTAGAACTTTTTCCGTGGCTTCAACAATCAACTTAGAATTCAGTTATAAATTGAATCTAAGAAAAAAAAATCTTATGTTACTATAAATTATTATTTTTACTCTAAATCAATGAGCATATCTAAAACTAATCTTATTTAATATTTCAACATCTTTTTACTTCGCTGACTTAGAAAATTCTGAATTAAATTTAGAAAAATTGTTAAATAAATTTTAGAGCATATATTAAAAAATATGTCCTAATAAAACACATTCAACAAATTCAGTATTATCAGCATTTATGCAAGATATCTCATTTAAATAACTTTATTAAAAGTATGAAAAAAGATATAACTGTTTTTAATGCTCGTTTTTAGCAATATTGCATGTTATTTTACAAAAGGTTATTTGTCGGATACATGTATCATTTGTCTATTTGCTGCACGTGGAATCAAACATCATAAAATATATATTTGGGGGGCTGAGAACTCCCGCGAGAAGTTGAGCATTTATATACAGTCTGCTCTGAATGTTTGGAAAATGATTAAAATATTTTTCTATACTTTCTATTATCATTATCTCATTAATTATAAAGTATATTTATTATTGGTATATACGTTTACTGGTTTATGAAAAAATATAAAATTATGTGTTTTGAAATGAACATTTTGTGTGTTTAGTTTAAATTAATGTTAGTCTCATTTGTATGCAATAAATTTAATAATTTTATTTGTATAATACAAAAAACATCTTGTGCTTTATAAATATGTATCATAATGACTTAATTTTATTTTCATAATTAAATACACGTGTTAAAAGTTTGGGATGTTTTCTACACCTTGCGAGTAACGACGGTAGCAAAAACAAGCGCGAGTGACCGCGGGTTAAGTTACGTTAGCATAAAAAGTTCCTTACTGATATCGAAATGTAATTAAACATAATTAAAAAAACGGTTATATATACAATATAACTACAATTTCCGAAACAATCTAAATGCGAGACACCCATACTGAATAAACTTTTTTTAAGATCCATTTCTTTATTCAAGTTAATTCTTTTGCTTCAAAATATTTTTTAAAAATAGTAAATTTCATTTTATTTAAATAGAGAAAATCTTAATAACATATAATAATATTTTAGATATATTAATTTTCTTTCGATCTTTAAGTAAACATTTACGTCCCTAGGGATCTGTAATCTGATATTTGAAATTTTTTATTAAAACTAATTCACATTTGTTTTAAACTTCAAGGAAAAATAATCCTTAAATGCTAATATATTTATTTTTTTGTATTAAATATGGCAATGTTACTCACATCTGATAAACTTATTTTTGATTAATTGCTGACTTTTAAGCTCTGTAATTTTTTTTTCTTTTAAATTTTATAGATTTTGGCATTGTTATCTTGTTAATACTTGGACTGATTTTTCAAAATTTCCATATTGCTGTTGTTTTTAACAAATAATGGAATGAAATAAGTATAAACTCTTAGGATTTTTATTTTTCGTTGATCATTTTTTCTGTAATGATGTCTATTTCTTTTGAAGCAAAGATTTAGTATTTAAAAAAAGTTCTAACGCATTTTTTGGTACATAAAACTTTTTTATGCTTTATATAAATAAATTATGATTATATTAATTTTTATGCTATTTTGTACTTAACATTACTTTTTGCAATATGCTATACTGTTGTAAATTTGTTTTAAGAAAATACTTACCTTACTCTGTATGTCGATGTTGATTTTTCCTGGTATTAAGCAAAGTATGGTATTATCATTAACGATTTAATTGCATAGTTTTTATGTAACATTTTTACTTAATTAGGATAGTATATTTTTATAACCAGAATTTAACTATAAGCTTTACTTGATTTTAATATAAAGTGCATGGATAGCATATATACATCTTGGGAAATGTGGAAATACTGACTGTAAACAATCACATAAGTAAAAATTTACTAATAAATGTTGCTAAAACATTTTTCTATGGCGAATATTTACAAATTTTTAAATTTTACGTATAACTTGAAGTCAATTTTCATAAAATATTTTCTCTTTCTACATGATCACGTGTTTTCTTAACTTTTATTACGATGTAAAAAACATTTTCGTATTAATTTGTAAATTTTCAGTTAGTAAATTTGTATATAGATAATTTGATAATTTATTTTGTAGTGTATTTATTTTACTCTGGTATTAAAAACTGAAACATTGCTTAAGGGCTATCTTCGGCAAACGTACCAGAGCCTGAACTGAAAGTGGAGCCTATAAATGTTTAATTGTCATGAAAATCTGCAGTATTATTATTCATACATCTGTTAATAATACATTGTTTTCAAAATCTCAAAGTATTCCATGAATTTCATTTTAATGCGTAAAGGAACAGTTCATTTAACATTACAGGATAGGGCGGGGGGAAATGCGGAACACAATTTATGTCAGAAAAGAATGGATTCACTCAGTTAAAAATGAGAAATATGATAAAGTCTACCGATCTCTGTAGGATAGCGAGGCCAGAATATAATATTAATGTTTCAGTTCTTTAAAAAATATTCCAAATTCGGATCCTATTCATTAACATTAACCGAAGATAGCCTTAAGGAAATAGATTCCAGATAGGTTAAAAATCAACATATCTTTTAAAATAAGAGGGGAAAAAAACTTGTGACGTGAGGCGAAACACGAGCCAGAGTCCAGCCCTTCTTGAAACTCGTCATCAACTCTGTTTAACCTTCATCAAACTAGATAATGTGGAGACAAATGTGTCAGATACGCGCGATAAATAAACACTATGGGTCTCTAGTATAACATTGCCTCCATTTCCGTGAATGAATACCGCAGTGGTGGCGCCCGTAGTGTTGTTAGTCCATCCGTCAACTCTAATGACCTATTGGTTTCTTACTGGCCATTGAAAAAGATAGAAATTCAAAATAAAGACGCGACAAATTCTTGAATAACATGTAGACAGGCTCCGTGAAGACGCATATTAGTTATGGTATTGGGACGGAGGATGGATTTGAAAAACAGTTTATGGCTTGCTTGAATCCAAGATACGAAGAAACAACTTGCAAAATAGATGGCTAAGGTTTATGTCTTCTTCATGATTTATAATCGTAAGTTATAGAACAGACTAGATTGCATCTTTGAATCTAGTAGCAGGGAGTTTTCAACCTGTATGCTTTTTCTGGGTAATATTTTTTTTTTATTATTATTATTATTTGAGCTGTTTTATTTTTATCGCTACAACAGGAAGTATGTGGCCTTCTACAAGCATATTTATTTATTTTTTGAAAGATCATGCGATGAGATTAAAAGGTCCATTTAGGATATTTTGTTCTATTCTGCTGAATAGCATTCTTTCTATTGCTCCTAATTAGTTCGTATTCTTTTTCGCGCAGAACTCTTTTAACCCTTTTGCTACGCTTCAAAGACATCCTTTTTTAAGAAATTACGTTTTTATCCTTAGACCAAGATTAACCCCACATTAAGTTTAATATTTTAAATATATATATATATATATATAAATCACTTTTATGATTTCTTATTAATTTTTTTTCTTGGGTTTTATCGTATTTAGATTTTCTTACTAAAAATTTCTAATTAAGAATTAGGAAATTCTTAATTAAAAAACTAAGAATTTTAATTCAAGAGTTTTCAAAATTTCTGTTACCGTTGAATAGGAAAAATGAATGCAAAACACAAATTTAAAATATTATTTACAGTTTAAATATTCTTATATGTATATATAATATATATATATATATATATATATATATATATATATCAACTACTAATACTCATATAAACAGTAATGCAGTTTATTTAAGGAATGTGAAATAACAATTTACTCCGAATAAATGCATTTCAAATAAAAATTTCCATAAAAAAACAGTGAAAGTTTATTGCTTCGTTTCTTGTCTCAATCTTAAATCCCTATTATAATTATAATAATAATCCTTACTTCAATTACAATTATTATCATCGTCGTCATCTTCATCTAATTTTACTGTTTTTAAAAGAAAATTTTGCTGAAAAATTGTAGACAAAAAAACTTTCATTGCTTTTAAAGCCTAAAAACAGTTGAGAACTATACTGTGAGTAAAAAAAAATATATCAAAATTATTTTCAAATATTTTATAATGAATTCTTATTAAATATTTTCAGAAAAAGATATCTCTAATGAACGAAAGCCTTACGGCCATCCTCTATCTCTATAAATCTTGAAAATTAATTAGCTCATAGCTCCATCTTCTTTACTCTTGCTCATAAAATATAATCTCATTTCGAATATTCTGAAAAAATTTTCTTTCAATCAATTCATACTTATATTTTCTTACACTCTGCTTACAGATGTAAAATGTTTTGCTCTCTCTGCGTGTAAACTTTATTTAACAGTCTATAAGATTATATTACCATTTATCCTTGATCACATATTATTGTATATGTTACCGGCAAAGTATGAAATGTCGGAATTCTATAGAATGCCTAGGCATTGTATAGAATGCCGAACGTTTTTAGGCAAAGTATGAAATAAGAGAATTATTTCATACTTTGCTTAGGCATTGTATAGAATACCTAGTCATTCTATAGAATGACTACAGCTGTTTAGGCAAAGTATGAAATAAGGTCATGATAAGGTTACTATACATGACGTACATTTCTAAAAAATACAAATGTTATTCTCATAAAATAATGAGAATGCCATTAAAAAATTATTCAAAATACGTAAAGGAAAAAGAAAGTTGTACCAAACAAAATTGATGTCTTTCTTATTAAGGAAAACAAAATTTTCAAATAAAAAATAAGAACTTAAAATTGATCTACTTATTACAAGATGGTAGGCTTGAATGGCATTTTGAATTACATTTCATTACATTTTTCATACATTCTTATTTTGCTACATTGTTTTACACATACATTTGACGAATCCTTCGCCGCTTCCATTGGAATGAGCAATTGCAACTGACAGATGAGGAATTTCATGGTCAGGAATATATTTGATTCTAAGTAAGTTCTTAAGGCACAAAGTAAATTGTGATTTCGCATACAGTAGTTTTTTTAAATTCCTTCAGAAGTTCCAAGTCGATAGGAACCATTTTTCTCACTCGTTACAAGTGCCAATATATTGGCATTCAGAAAAAAATAATAAATTTCACAACAATGCCTTTTTTTAAATAATTTTTCTGTTTTTTCTGTCAAGGGGCACAAAGTGGATGTACAGTTCCATATCATAGCGTGTAACGTTTTTGCATTTGGTTGAAAGTTTTTTCAGAATTCTATCACCTCCTTCGTGTCCAATAGCCAAATGAGCTTCATGTAGTACTTAAAATAACTCAGAATTCTTGATATAATATTGTATAGAAGTGCTTCTCAACCTTTTTATCCCCGTGGACCGGTCAACGCTTGATAATTTTACCGCGGCCCGCTGAGGGTGGGGGACGTTGTTTACATTTTTAATTGTTTTGACTTAATAATTTAATTGTATTTAAACATGCCTTCAGAATAAAATTTAGTTAATCCAAAAAATGAATATAAAGTGATTTTACATGAAATATAAAGTGTTTTCTATGGAAAGTCAAACAAACATTAGAGAAATGCACTCCAGTAAATAAAATGGAAATAATTTATACTCTTTGAGTGGCCCGATACCATTTGATCCACGGACCGGTGGTTGGGAACCATTCTGTATAGTACTGATGCTTTATTTAACAGGTTACATCAGTGATTCCCAAAGTGATCTATATGGACCCCCAGGGGCTGATGACGACTTACAAGGGGTCTACGCCAGCGAAAAAATAAATTGGGGGTCCATGAAGGGTAAATAAGGGTCTACAACAGCATCACCTAGATTTTTTTTTATTTCTTTTATTTACATGGGCATTGAAATATTTCTGGTTTACGTGTTTACACTTTTTTTTGCAACTTTCTCCCATTCCTAGGGTAGGGTCACAACAGACATTCCTAACGCCCACAGGATGTCCGGTGTTATATGACTAACTAAAAAGGGACGGGGGGGGGAGTTTTTGAAAGTATAGGCCCACACAGTAGATGTGTGTGTGTGTGTGTGTTTTATTTTACTTCTGAAGGTTACTTTAAAATAAACGGTTGTGATTTCAACCACCAAAAGACTCATTTTCAAACATATTGGCCAGATGAAATAAGTACACAGTTCCATCTTTTACAATTGACTCGCTTGAAATAGCCACAGGTTATTATGTTTTTAATTTTTAATTATTTTGTTTTTTGTAATAGTAATATTTTAAGATTTCAAAGATAACTTTGTGTTTCTCTTTTAAATAAATTAAATATATTGACGACTTGATAAATCAAAGTAACTTCGAAAGAGAAAAGAAACAGAGAGAAAAATAAGTACAACGCAATCGGTTCGACTCTTCAATTTATAGACAAAACACAGATAATAAAGCGGTTGCACCTTGTGGTGGTGCACTTTTTCTTTGGATTTACATGAGAAATAAAATGCGGGCTAAAGCTGGCACCATACATAGGCATTCAAAAAAAATCTGTGCAACTGATATTTTCAATTTCAGTAATGTGAAGAAAATGACGAGTTGTTTCATCAATTACTCCTTCACACTGAAGTCCAGTGGCTGTCGAAAGGCTTGTATTTGATAAGATTTTTTGCACTTTTTGAGACTGTTTTAGAGTTTTTGGATTCTAAAGATACAATTTTAAGAGAAAATTTAATCAAGCGGAAAAAACAGACATTGCCTACTTAATAGAATTGTTTAGTAAATTTAATGATGTTAGCTTGCAGTTATAAGGTGATAGCTTAAATTTGATTAAAACAAAGTCCATCATTTAAGCGTTTCTTGCCAGAATTAAGCTAATGGAGCAAAATATCGGACGACATGAATCTTTCCGGTTTCTCAATTTGTCTCAGACAAACTGGTAAGAAGATGACATTTTAACCTACATTCAGCATTTGAATGCCCTCTGTTCAGATTTTGAAATTCGGTACAAAGATATTTTGACTATGGTAGTACCACAGTGGTTAATTAATCCATATGGTGACATTGAAGAGACGGATGTCGTATTGCAAGTGGAACTGATTGGGATAATTACAAACGAAGAACTTAAAATACAGCTCAAAAATGGATATCAGAAATTCTGGCTACAAAAAGATATACCTCTTAGTTATCCCATATTATATAGTATCTCACGAGAAAATTTTTAATTGCTTTTCCATCCTCGTACCTAGTGGAAAGAGGTTTCAACGTGGTTGCCAATCTCTTAACAAAAAAAAAAAAAAAAAAGAAGAAAGAAATTGACTGGATATTACTAACTGAGGAGATTTAAGACTAAACCTGACTTAAGTGATGCCAAATGTTCAAAAATTGTTATTACAGCATCAGGTTTATTCATCCCATTAAAAGCATTTGTTT
>BMAV01013591.1:35175-75080 GCA_019973955.1 Trichonephila inaurata madagascariensis | reverse complement strand
AAATAAAAATACTGGGGATTTTGGGAAAATAAAAATTTAAAATATTAAAATGTATTAAAATTGAGAAAAGAAGCTTCAAAGTCGGCACAAAGCACCGAGAAAAAAAGTTGAAATTTCAATTTTGGGTGGGCGGGGCTAAACCGACCAATGGGAATGCAGCTAGGATCACGAAAAAGTAGTTGAAAATAAAACAGAAAATAGCTTTTTTAAAAGCTATTAAAAATATACTATCATGAATAAAAACAGTAGAGGAACATTTAAATAAAAAGAGAACAGTCGCAATAATTTTCCGAAGAAAATTAAAGAGTAAAAAGTAAAAATTGAAAAATGGAAGAATCTGAGGACCGAACCCAATGCTTTGCATCGGGTTCGAATCTGACCACTAGACCACGGGGGACACGTGGAAAGAGGTGAAATAAGCATTTAAGATGGAGAAAGCGAAATTTGAAAGGAGAAAAATATAATTACATGAAGAGGGGATCTGAGAGAATATATCGTGACTGATTTAGTCAAGCGCTCGAGAGCTTGATGGCTACTAGAGTTGGACCCCCATGCGAGGGTATAGCGAAAAGACACAGCCACGCACTCTCATTGCTCAAATCAAGTAGCACGCGCTTACGTCACATCCTGCTACACACATCCGTCCCTTTTTACGAAATCACTCCCACAAATATCCAGCAACCGAGAGGAAAGATGTTATACATAAAAAAAGAAAAAAGAGCTGTCTTGGGATAAAGAATTGAAGCATTAAAAAATTGTCACACATAAGGCTTGATTTGAAAGATGCCAAAAATCTCCAGTTACCCAGATTAATAAAATTAACCATGCACAGGTACGTCTCAAGAATTTTTGAGGCCCTGTGCAAAAGTAGGCCCTACCTGTGTCCTTTGAAAGTAGAAAGTATACAGCATGCATTACCAAAGAGAAACGAGCCTTACAGTAGTCGTATATGATGTGTAACATCTGACATGTTATCTTAGTAAATACGCAATAGTAATTATATCCTGATAAAAATGAATTAAAATTATTTGAGCTAGAGAGCCACCGTAGTAATTTTTAAGCGCAGGTTATAGCCATAATATTGAACAGGACTTACTGCCTTTTCATAATTGTTCTCGCGTGTGAGATGAAATTTGGAATACATCGTCACGTTAACTATTTTGGCTGGGTTAATGCAAAGCCTCACTATCATCACAAAATAAATTTACTACAGCATCACGAAAAACTTTTGAATATTTTTAATTATGTTATCAAATATTTGAATGCCACTCAGCCAATATGGTGGATATGGCCCTCGGATTGTAACCGAGTGGGTTCGGGTTCGAATCCCGAGTAAGGCATGGTTGTATCTTCTTCGGGAAAAGAAGTCGGACTTTCACCTGTAATGGATTCCTAACTCGAATGGAAAGCAGCGCTCCCCTTCTGTTATATGCTGGGATCATCATTTGCAATAAATGTCTATATTCTCCTGTTTGTGTTGTATTTTTCTGTTCTTCCACTCGTATTTCATATGTATTCCATGATAAAAGCACACGACAACAAAATAAACAAAAGCGACGGATAAAGTACTCTCTGATTTTATGGTTGTTAAGACGAAAATTTCGTCTCATATAAGTTACAGAAAAAGGTAATAAAAATAAATAAGACTCTAAAGAAGCAATTAAATTATTATTATCAATTGCGAACAAATTATTTTATGCAAAAGGATACATTAAAAATCATAAATTTTTGGTGAACCTTCCTGCAAATTAAGGATTCCTAGTTTAAGGAAGACTGAACTAAGGCATACAGTTTTAGTCATTACATCCTATTTTATAATCACAAATAATGTGTTTTATATTATTAGAAATAAATGCAGCCTGTTTCCGTTAAGGATTTTCTTAAATCTTAATAACACACTACAATGTGCATGTTCTTAGTTTGTTTCATTTATGATTGACATTAATGGTTGGAGGAGAATAAACGTGGAGAATTAACTAAGATTCATTCCTGAGAAAACTTCCTATAGTAATTATCTTAAGATAAAATGTAACAAATTTTGGGTATTCGTTAGTAAAAGCCATAAAATCTCTAACTCGGAATGTCTCGATTGTAATTCGACCAAAACTAAAACATAACAAAAAAAAATAATTTTATGATATTCATAGTTCTAGACTGAGTGAGAGATTTCGGCAGGAACTGTTATGGCTCAAAATTTCGATAAAATCACATCACTATTCTAGAGCTTTATTATTTTAAAAAGGTTATTGTCTTTTTTAAGACTGGGTGGTTTAAATTTAAATAGAACTATTTCAAAAAGTTTCTTTTGAAATATATCTGTTGATTCCTGAAGACTGTTTTTATGCTTTGATTATTTTATATTTATTTATTTTATGTGCATTAGTCATTTTTTTTAAACCATGAAAATCATTTGAATTCAATGTATTTGAAATTACACTAAAATTAGCAAGCGTTCTAATTATTTTGCTCTAAATTTAACGGTTAATACCTCGTACTTTTTACAGGAACTCTTAATAGAATACATTCATTGTTCCAAAAATTCTCAATTTATTTCGTTGCTTTAAACTTAAAAAAAGATATTAAAATGTCGTTCTAAGTGAGTATATATATATAACTAATAAATTTAATACATCTTTGTTAAATAGTTAAATACAGGAATTTTTCTGAAAATTTATTTTAATTTCATACCTGTGATACATAAAAGATGAAGGCAATTTCAAAATTGCTTGGCATTTGTATATGACTAAAAATTAAGAATGGTTTTCAAATAATATCAGAAATATATAAAGTAAATATTTGATATGTATCCTCACAGAATTTTACGCATATGTTATTTACATAGTTATGCCATGGATAAACTATTTACAACGCTTCGATACCAAACAGTGAAATACAATTTGTTTTCAATTAATAAAGGGTATTTAATATGTGCTGAAAATATGGATGGTACTTATTTAAATTGATGTACGTTACATGGATTATCTCATTAAAACGAATATCGAAATTTCTTAGGATGTCAACATTTGTTTTACTTATTTTTATTTATTTACGTGTATATACTAATAATGAAAAAATATTTTCATCAATACAAGTGCTAAAATTTTACATAAAGCATTCAAAATTAATATTGAGCTAAATGTTAACTTTTTAAATATATGTTATTCACTTATTAGCTCAAAAGTGGGGGGAAAATATATGTTATTTGTTTGCATTTAACTTTTCTTGGCTGTGTTAGATGTTATCGGAGCCAATTTTAAATTATTAATTATTTTCTTCAATCTAACAAAACTTTTAGGAAACTAATTGTTTATTCTTTATTATTGTCCGCTTCTTTCAAAGTAATATTTATTTTTTTTCTTCCATTAATATTTTTCCAAATGTACCTTTACTAAAATTAATTTCATTTGATCGAAAAACATTCTTAGCGATCTCAGAATTAAAGAAACCATTTCTATAAAAAATTTTCATAAAGTAAAATCTTCGCCTAAATAAACATTATGGTTTTGCTTATATATATATATATATATATATAACAATTTTTTTTCTAATTATCATATTCAGTCAAAGCTATTTTCAAGTTCAATTACTACAAACTTTTAAATTCCAAAACTACATTTATTCTAGTAATTTGTAACTTGTAGTCGCCTTTAAAATACCAAAATATTACTTTTAAAAATTTCACTGATTTCCTTTAGAAATTGAACCATTATTTTGGTAATAAAATTATGCAACGTAATTTGAAAAAAAATGGATAGAGTTAGTTGGTAATATATTTAAAATTTATGAAATGGCACATTGATGTCATAGTCTAAAAAAATCTTAATGAAATATTCACAAAAAATTGAGAGAGAGAGATTATATATATATATATATATATATATATAAGAAAACTTAGTTCTCAAATTTTTTTTTACCAGCACTAATTACGTAATATTTTCTATCAAAAATATAAAAAAATCCTCTGAAATAAAAATTATATTCAGAACTTCAGGATTATATTTTTGAGTGAATCAAAATGAAATCGAGTTTACTGGTTAAAATATAATCAAAATATTTCCTTTAATCAATCTCTAGTTTATCATTTACTTTTGTAATAAATACCTACTTCACAAACGCTTAATATTTTTCGAATTTGCTTACGCTAAAACCATAATTTTTAAACATTTAAAATACACTGTGACAAAATTAAATTGCAAGGAGTACATTTTATCTAATTAAGCTGATTAAATCTTAATTTTCTCGGTGTGATGGTGGGTAATGGAATTATGGCGCCATGTGTAAATGGAGTTTCTACTATTTTTGAGAATATGATGGAAGCTGATAAAATTATTTTGGTAGAAAAATTCTTTATCCTTTACTATGGAACAAGGGATTAATATACATTTTATGAAGCCTTCTATATTAAAAAGACTTTTACAGATTCTGCATACTATAAGCCTTTTCCCATCAGTTTTATGATCCATTTTCAATATCTTCCTCTTTAAAAGAATATCGTTGGAGGTATTTAATCTTGTGGCACACACACATGTAATTTTTGTCATAGGCTTAGAGTGAAAGTTTAAGACATAAAATTTGAGTTAAAGAATTATCGTCTCAAGTTTGATCATAGAATGTGCTTCATGTTCGTAAAAATAAGGGATTTTGTGTATACTTTTATCCTCTAGACCGGTGGTCTTCAAACTTTTTCGACCCATGGAATCTTTAGACTATAAAGTATTTTCGGGGAACCTTATTCCATGCACTTAGAAGAATAAATATTAAAATAATATTTAAAATATATCATGCTATAAGTACTTTATGTCAAACAATCAAAAATTATTGTTTGCTATTAAGAGTTTTTATTGTTATTTTAATATATTTTATACATTAATAATATTTGTAATCCAAGTGTCATCTATCCATGCATTATATTTAGTAAATGGGATACGTGCTTGAATTTTTTACACAAACTGTTGAAATCTAGGTCTATTGAAATTATTTTCAGTTGTATTTCATATTCTGTGTTTAATTCATTTTTATATTTCGTTTTTGTTGCCACATACGTTGAGAAAAACTTTTCACTTAAATACACTGTTTTGTGAATGGCGGAAAAATATTTATAACTGTGTGAGAACTACTGTGTATTTTGCATGAATTTTCAACCTAAGATTTAAAAACTGTTCTTGATTAAATTTAGATTTTAATATTGATATATGATAAATTGTTCCCTCTCCTTCATTATAGGTATTTTTTTTTCTCAAATGAAAAAAAAAAGGCACATTTCCAATTAGTAAACTGTTTAGTTGTTACATTGTACTAACGAGTATAAAATTATTTCATACAACCCGGGAAAGAACATGTAAAGAAAAAGCATTTCAATATATATTCTTTTATTTGATTACAATAAAAGTTTTAAAAACATTACAAAATAAAGTTATGCATAAATAAAATTTTCAGTTTTAATGAATGGGAAGAGCATTAAATACTTGTGGTTATGCAAACTTCACAGAGAACAAGAATCGATTTTGCATACACATCAATAATTTTCTTTTCGATTTTTTATTGAGACTCGTGGAACCCCTGGATATGCCTTGTGGAACCCTAGGTTTCCGTGGAACACAGTTTGAAGATCACTGTGTGATCTAGACTAAACTGGCTTATAAG
The DNA here is from genome assembly GCA_019973955.1 of Trichonephila inaurata madagascariensis. Lineage (NCBI taxonomy): Eukaryota > Metazoa > Arthropoda > Arachnida > Araneae > Nephilidae > Trichonephila > Trichonephila inaurata. Next base: position 69,437 of record BMAV01013591.1, on the reverse strand, counting down.
AACATGTATATTTTTAATGCAAAAAAAAATGTCTTAAATGCATTTTTTTGGTAGCAAATTTAATTTTTAATAGGATCTCCATTCAGATAAAAACATCAGAAGAGATTTTTCAATTGAAAGATTATAGAACATACTTACTTAAAAACTTCAGAAATAAATCATTTTATATATCAAAAATTAGTTACATAATTTCAATTTCAAATTATGTGTGAACTATTTTAAAATATCATTACTTACATATACAGTGTGTAACTAAATGAAATGTGTATTGTAAGATATTGTAATTTTGGAGACACGTGGATATATTTTGTACTTGTAAACGAAATCGTTGATTTTTATATTTCTAGGAATTACTACCTTTCTGCTTTGGAGATGTCTTAACTTTACAACAAAGTGTTAAAGGAATTATTATGGCTAATCAATTAGACTAGTGACTTGAAGTTTCGAATTTTGAGTCTTCAGCGCCCGAATAAGTATTAGATCCATAGTAATTATATTAATTTTATGTTAAACTTTTATTTATAAATATAATTAATTTATCCTACTAAAAAAATTATTAAATTTAGTACTGAAATTATACAGAAAAGAATATAATCGTTCTGCACAAGCATTTCTATTAATAGTTAAGTATTACCAAAAGCAAAGATCTATTAATGAGTTAACTGATTTAATAAATAATCGTTGAAAATAAAATCTTATTTAAGAAATAACTGTGGAAAGCAGTTAAAAAATATTTAAAAGTGTTCTTATCTGTTTCAGTAGGACGAATCAAATCGTACAAAAAATAGTGTGTGTAGTGTGTGTATCACTAGTCATAAAAATACTACTGTAAAATTAATTTATTTTATATTATATGCATTAATAGTAATGATTTATTGATAGTGAAAGAGTGTGAGCAATATATATATATATATATATATATATATATATTATAAGTACTTATCTATAAAGCTATACATGTTATAAATTTTGAATAAAATTAAATTCCAACAACGATGACTATATATATATATATAGGATAAAAATATGATTTAATTAATTCTCTAATGGAAAAAGATAACAAGCGTAATTCATATATATCTGTCTTTAGTCAACAGAAACATATAATTACTAAACGAAAACATACTCATAAGAAAACATCTTCAAAAATATACACACACTCGCTGTTTTTTTCTCTCTCATCTATCTCTCATTCAGTTGGCTTGCTGACAGAATTAAAAATATAGATACACATACTTCGAATTATTATGCTTAAATGAGAATAAATCTCAGTAGGTAATGACGTCAATTCAAATCCTTTCTTTTTTCACATTCTGATGAAACTATCGAAGCATTTAATAGGTTATAGCCACGTAAATGCCATTAATAGTGTTTGGATTATAAATATTTTTTAATTGAAAGTTGTGGCCTAATGGATTTGAGATTTATCAGAAAATGTAATGCGTATACATAAGAATTTCATATTCATCATTTAAATGAAGTTAGGGAAATAAAATGATTGAAATATAAAAATATAAAGAGAGTATATATATATATATATATAACAAAATTTTTAAGTGTATGGTCATATCATTAAATGAAAACTACTAACATGAATTATAATGCATCTAAAAAATCCCCAGTCTTCTCGTACATACTTGAAACTTTTCAGATGCAAAAGTAATAAAAGTTTGAAAGATGTGAAATAAGATATTATGAGCTTTGGAGATCAACAATTAAATATACAGCTGCTAAATACTAGAAATTACAAAATCAATAAATATAATTACTATTACTATTAAATTTGACAATTTTCTTATCTTTATTTATGTGTTTTCAATATATATATACAGTGAAATACATTTAACGCGAAACGCTTAAGACGAAATATCGATTAACTCGAAATAATACAACGGCCCCGACAAACTACGATGTATTTCCATGCATTTTTTCTCTTAACACAAAGCGAAAATCGCTTTTCACAAAAAGATTTCCCCCCCCCCCCTTCTAGGAAAAAACAAAATCAGGAAAACACCAGATATTTAAGAGGGGGCATGGAATGAAAGAGAGACGGTTTCACACTTTTCTGTATTATTGGACTGTCCTACTGTATCATCGGAAGAATTCGTTGCAGTAAATGATGTAATTGTGTGTACAACTCCAATTAGGGCAGAAGAAAGACATTTTGGAGTTTGTTCAAAGATAAAAAAATATCATTGATACCATTGATTCCGACAGCGAAAATGAAATAAATAATGCAGCTCCTGTTCCCTCGTCATCCGAAATGAGAAATATAAAAAGAGTGCTCAGTTATTTAGACGCACACTCCAATGGTGAAATGAATAACAAAATGGACGGCATCAAATAATTTGTTGACAATTTGAGGCTAAAAATGACAATGCAAGGGAAAATATCAGATTATTTTCCAAAAACACAATAAATGTTTTGTTTCTTAAGAAACTTGAAAACTTCGTATTAAATTTCATTATGTTCTCGTGAATGTGTGTTTTTCATTGATTTTTATTAAATACATGCAAATATATATGTATACATATGCAAAAAAATGTACTGTAATAGATTTTATTTTGTTAAATATATGTTGTTGGTTTTTTTGCAATATATTTAAACCTGAAAAATATTCGAGTCCTCTCAGTTTCGTGTTAAGCGATTTTCACTGTATATCACTTACAGGGATTTTCCCACAAAAATGATGATTTAAAGAGCTCCTTTTAAGTAAAATTTTCTAACATATGTCACTTTAATTACTTCAAACATGTGAAGAAATATATTTTGTTGTTTTTAGCGTTTTCTTACTTTCTTCTTAAATCAATCATGAAATGAAATCACTCCAGCACGGTATGAGCTACGATAAATATGACGACGCGATTTTAAGAAGAAAAGAAAGAAAACATTTTGTTATTAGTTCCCGCCCGATGTCGTTGACATCAATGCAGACTACCAACCAACAAATAAGTTTCAGCGATTAGCCTGATTGGTGCGTGAAAAAGATGTACGTATTCCCTTTCTAGTATCTTGGATACTTCAACCGTCTTGTGTGGGAGTTCATCCCTATCCACGCTGTGGGCAGAAGTTTGGGCTCATTTCATCACGAAAGATACGAAATTTAATCAAATTAATGTGACAAGTTTATTAACTAGTTGAAAACTTAATGTTTAAGGCAATAAATCTTTCATAAAACTCATGCAGACATAGGAGATTTATCTCTCAGATTAATTGATGTGAAGCAATGATACTTCGAGTAACAATGGAAAAGGAGTAATTGCAGATTAGGAAGAAACATCAGAGAAATGGTGACGGATCAAGGTTTTTTCAGCTCGTTAAAGCAAGTGAATGGAAATAGGTGCTTTCATTCATTGGGCTTTTAAATGGAAACACTTCAATGACAGCCTAACAAATAGAAACTTGATCAATCCAATTGCATGTTACATTTTCTGTGAAAAAGAAAAAAAACAAGTTTTCTCTTCGCGACCACCTATGTTAAGAACCGATGGTACTTACTGACATTTTTTTCAAATGGATTTTTTTCTCATAGGCTCAACATTATTTTTTTAAATTTTTATCAGGGGTTAAATTCATTATCTTTTTAACCCTTAGGCCAGGGGTGGCCAACCTTTTTGGAAAAAAGGATGAAAAAAATATTATGCATGCCACTATTAAATGAAAAAAAAAATATACGTGCAACTATTTGATAAAAAAAAAAATATGCGTGTCACTTCCAACTTTTCCAAAAAAAAACAAAAAAAAATGAAAAAGGGAAAAAATTTTACTTATAGGCTTATGGGATTTTTACGCAAATAGTACTTATTTAATGCAAGTTCATCTAGTCAAAAAATTTTAAAATAATATACATAATAAACAAGACAAACGTAAAAACTTAGGTTTTATTGTTAAAAAACTTTTTATAAGTACACTCAGTTTGGTGAAGTATAAAATAAAAATGAGCAATTTGAAGCATTTAATTGTAAATAATTATTAAACAGTCAGTACTTTCTTAATGTAGTTTTTGAATCCTTTTTTTTTATTTTACCAAGTCATCCATATAAGGATTAACTCTTGAAGATGATTACAAAATAACGTTATTTTAGGTACATTTAAGCTATTTTTGAATTCTATTTATTTTTTTTATGAAGTTCATTACAGAAAAAAAAATTATTCACAAGCATATTTTGATCCAACTTTTGAGGTTTTTGTCTGAGTCTACCCGATTTCAACAAAATTAAAAAAAATTATTTATTATTATTTGTTTTGTCAATACTTTAAATTTTACATTAAGATATCCGACTACCCTAAAATCATGATTTTTTTCAAAAATTCACAAACTTTTTTATGACTTTTTTTTATAGGCCATCTTTTTAGCTTAATAACAATACCAAGTTTTTTATTTTCCCTCCACTAGAACAAAAACTACAAGCGTTTTAGTAAAAGCAGATGCCATAACTTTACACAAGATGTCAAACTTTAAAATGCGTTTTACTCGAAATGTGTTTTTTTCGAAAAACTCAAACGGGGACAGCGATTGCTCAAAAAGTTTTGAAAATAATTGGCTGAAATATTTTGCTTATGTTCTGCATAACAGTAGAAGTATTTTGATCTTCAGATTTATCAATCACTGTTTTATTTCAAAATTTGCAGTCCTTCATGTGAATATAGTCAATGTTTTTTTAAGCAATTTCGTACAATCACTAAGATAAAGTGCTCTAGTTTTTGTAAAAATTAAAATATCTTTTATCCTGAAGGTCGCTTCAAACAGGAATAACAAAGTAACACATCAAAATTAAAAAATTGAGAATTTGTTCATAAAATCTTTGTACAGAGCGTGCCCCGTTTATGTAATTTTTTGTACATTTTTACTAGTTTTTTCTTATTTTAATAATGGATTTTTTTTTTCTTTTATCAATTTTAGAATTTTTTCATTAAAATGTGCTAAATAAATATAAAAATCACAAAAAAATCCCTATATCTCCATTTTTTCAAAAAAAAGTTGTCGCAAGTAGTCGGATACCTGAAGTCTTGGTATGCCACTGTTGCAACTCCACCGTGTCACGGGTTGGCCACCCCTGCCTTAGGCCGTTACGAACGCTATGAGTGCGTTTATCTTACAAGGAAAGGGAACGACTAAGGAAATTCATTTGGGAACGAGACTTTGTGTAACAGTAGTACTGCTATAGGGTATTCAAACCCCAATGTGTAATTCCGCCGAATGGCCAGTCAATTCCGAGAAAACAGAGCTGAAATTCATACTTTAAGCTTATATACAAGTTATTTTCTCCCTGGTACAACGTCGCCGTGGCACGATCGATGGACCGGTGTTCGAATCGCGCGAGCGTCAACTTCATTTTTATTTTTTCCTCTCCAATTTATTTTCAGAATTAAATAATTTTATTTTTTAAAAAAGATTCATTGATTTTTAAATGATATTCTATATAATTATAGTAACTATTTTATTTTTTAAAACACAAAAGAATTAATAGTTATGATAATAATACTTATAAATAAAAAAGGAAAATAAAGTAAGTAATAATAAATAAAGTTAAATAAATATAAATAAAAAGTAAAAATAAATTAAATTATAATAAATAAAGTTAATTATATAAATATAAGTAAAAAGTTAACTTTGTCTTACATATTTTTTTTTATTACATACAAGAACCTGAGTGGGGGATAATTATCATAAAAACAATATCTTTATTCACAGACATCTTCACTATAAAATATTCAAACTATTTATATTATATGGGATCTATGTAAAATAATATACTATATCGAAACACTACGAACTCTTTTAAAAATCCAGAAATAAACTAACAAGGTTATATTGTAAATCAAAATCCGTTATCCTACTGATTTCTCATTTTATTGGAGCATTCTTTGTTTTTAAAAGAATTCTTTGTTCTTACAAGATAAACACCTGCTCTTTAAAAACAGCTGCCTTTCTCTTGAACAAAATCGTTTTGTTAAAAACAGAAGTAAAAAATTTTATGGCCATTTAGATATAAGAAATAATTTTAAAATACAATTAATTAGATTTTAATGACAGAAGTATTTGTAGTTACACTATATATTAGTTGTTTTTGTGTTTTAAAAAAGCAAAATAGTTACTATAATTATATAGAATATCATTTAAAAAACAATGAATCTTTTTTTTAAAAAATAAAATTACTTTATTCTGAAAATAAATTGGAGAGGAAAAAATAAAAACGAAATTGGGGTGCTCGCGCGAATCGAGCCCCGGTCCATTGGATAGTACTCCGATACGCTGAAGATCGTGCCACGGCGACGTTGTAACAGGGAGAAAATCACTTGTATATAACCTTAGTATGAATTTCGAACGCTGTTTTCTCGGAATTGACTGGCCATTCGGCGGAATTACATTGGGGTTTGAATACCCTATAGCAGTGCTACTGTTACACAAAGTTTCGTCCCCAAATGAATTTCCTTAGTCGTGCCCTCCCCTTGTTAATCTATCTCTCAACGTTACCTGGATTTTGCACTGTTTCAAAGGTTACAAACGCGTTCATCGCATTTTAAAGTAGCTGTTTCTTTTTCTAACAAATATTAGTACTAGATTGAATGTGATAGACTCAAAATAAAATATATTTTACGAGAATTATTACTTCATTCAAGTTGTGTGAAACGGCTCCAGAGTTTCAGACATTCGAAAGCTAAAGGCGATTGAGATATCAACTGACAACAACAATTTGCATATTACATAAATTCAAAAAAAATGCAACTTTAAAAAGGTTTTATTTCTTTAGTTAAAATTCTTTTGATTAACTATTTATTTTTATTATATATATTATTAATTATTTATAGTTTTGATTATTTGATTAGGGTTAAATAACAACTATATTAAACTCACGTCTCTGAAGAAAAAAAAAGAGAGAGAGAGAGAAAAGCGCTTTCTCCAGTACGCGATTTTTAAAACAAGCGTGTTTTAAAGGAGGGGGGGGGGGGATACCCAACGCTGGGGAAAGATCTAAACGGCGAAAACTAAACGCCGCGACGTAAGGCAACTACGTAATCGTTGTGGGAGGGGGAAAAATCAAAGTTCTGTTTTAAAATATTTAAACATCAAAATCAAAAGAATTTTAAATATCATAATTTAGAATATGCTTATAACTGAGATTTCATTTATAACTACATATAACTCAGCTCCTAGTGATAAGCAAATAACGTTTCATATCATATTCATGCATGCATGCTTACATACATACATATGTATGTAGCATTATCATGTGTGTGAGTGTAATAATCCTCCATTTAAATATTCTTTCGAGGGATTTTCTCGAGTTTTTGATGGTTTTGAGCCCTTCAAGACATCGTGTGATAATTAATTCTTTTGATTTACCTACTTAACTGGAAACACACTTTAGCCTCAACTTTATCCTGTGACGTTGTGAACCCTCAAAATTACTTCATTTCTTTGCTGCGAGAGAGATCACTAAAAAGTTCAGGTCCGGATTAATGTTCGTAGATCTACAGATGATCACCTACCCGGGGCGACTATCCCGCAACCCCTTTCGCTGGTATCGCCCCCGGTCAATCACTGGAGCGGCTGCCCGTAGACTCCGTCTTTGAGAGGTCATCGCAGTTCCTTTTTCTTGATCCATGGGGTGTGGCTACCGCCACAATCTCTTTCGCGAGTGTTCGAAGAAAAAGCAAAATAGCTGGTGAAGAAGCTCCTCGTCACCTTCCGAACCGATTCTTTAAATCCCCCCAGGAGAGCCTCTTTCACGCCTTCAATAATTTCTGATTTGCGAACGTTGCCGATCTGCACCCGGCACTCTTCGTCTTTGTCCCAACTCCATTGGTTCTTGAGACAATAGACCTTTGTGACTGAAATCAACTACGTCACCGTGCCTCGTATACCATATGGAGGGTCTATTAATCGACCTGTCACTTTGACACTGAGAATACCCTGACACTGAGGCATACCCTCTTGGCAGTGGCACACACAAGAGGGGGATCCCCGGGTCTGAACCCCCTCCATAGCCCTTGATTATTTTTGGGACTGATTATAATCCTATGTATATAGTACGTAAAATTTATTGATTTGTCATTAATAATTAATTTTATTAATTAATGCTAATTATTTATTCAATAATTAATTTTTTACTGTTTTTTGTTCCCGAAATTCGACAAAATCAAAAAAATATGTTGGGCAGCGTTTGGAGCATGATACGAGAACGGTGGACTTTCAACCTTGGACCCACCCACCCTTAGAAAATCCTTGTGTGCTCCACTGTCTTTTGGGTATGTCTTTATCAGAGCAGGCTGACATTCTTTTCATTCAAGTAATTCGTGGCCCACATGTGCGAAGGAATGAAATAATAGAAACTGTTCAACAGGAGTGTCCCTTCTATAAATCGTTGCCGCTAAAACCATCTGAATGTGGGAGAAGGAAGAGATGTGGCCTCATCAAAGCTGTTTCCATAATCGGCTCAACATTTGTTTAGCCCCCAGGTAAAAGGGTAGAATACACAGTCTCTTTTTGAAGAATCCAATGATCCATCTCGGCATTCTGCTCACCCCGTGCATCAAAATGGACAAGTGTGGTCGTGAAGTGCTCGTCTAATGAGACGACGCTACACAATCTCCTCAAAAACTGCCATGTTAACACATTTCAAAGTGAGATGATGCAACATTACATCAGCCACCGATTCTAATCATTCAACGAATTAAATACCGAAAATTCTATGATTATCGAAGATACTAAGAGCTTCCGGTACGGAAATGTACAAAAGCTGAGATCTCTGGAATGAGAAGGAAGAACGCTTTTGTCCATTGTCATAATTTCGCGTATGTTGCTGTTGCTGCTTTTTGCTTTGTGTGTGCTTGTCAATAAAACATGGAATGAATTAAATTAAAAATTTTCTTCAATTAATCGATTACAACCTAATCAAGAAGTCGCCGCGCAACATATTTGATTCCAGTGAAAACACCACATACACACACACACCTTAAAATCGAACGTATATATATATATATATATCGCGCACCTATACTTTCAAGCTGCATTTTTTAATTTTTAGGTATATTCGCCATATAGCGCGCATCCTCTTTTTTACGAAGAAACCTGAATGGAAATAAAATGCTTTTATGTTTTCAAGTCATTATTCGAGGTATTATACCAGACTTATGAAAAAATAGTATACTTACAGAATTATAACTCTTTAAGTACATTTGTGGAATGCCATTTCTTTTAATTAAACAGTATTTCGATATATGTAGAAGCCTAATTTTTTTTTATGTACATCTCTTTTTTTTTTTTTATTTTTAAAGTTAGTTTTATACCCAGCGTATAACGCACACCCGTAAATTTCGATCTTGTTTCTTTATGTTAAAAAAATACGCGTTCTACACCGAACTTTACGTTACATTTATATAATAGGGTGTCTCCAGCCTTAATGTGATTCAATAGCTAATTCCCGAACCGTTCGGTTTAGATATGCACTTCCAATTTGAAAAATGTTTTTAAAAAGGTAAAGAATGTTTTTACGGGTTTTTCGAACCAAAAAAACCCATTTACAAAAAAATTACAAAAATTAAATTTTTATACGGTTTTCAGAACCTATCATTTATAGTTAAGAAAAGATGCAATACACAAAAACAAAGTAAACACAAAAAGTTTCATTTTATTACGATGAAAACTGGCCGAGTTATGGAACTTTTTGAAAATTATACATTTCATCCATTTTCTGATCGATTTTGAAGAAGCTAGTAAGGGGCCGTCTCCAAAGTGAAATTAATTGGAACTCTGCCAGGAAACTTTCGCTCTTGCTCGTCACTCTTATGTAAATCGTTTTTAAATTTAAAAGAGCATACATTACGTTAATAATACAATAATTGAGTACTTAAGAAATAAAATTTATGCTGTGTACGTGTAAAACATAGACAAAATAAAATATTTTGGACGAAGAAAACATTTCAAAAGCAGTTCCAAGAAAATAGACTTATTTGCTGCGGCTTCAGACTGACTTGCTGCGGTTCTGATCATGGCGAACGTTAAAAATCTGTTTCGTAGTTGCTTGCAATTGCATACAGTCGTATTCTATTATTAAGAATTCTAGTACGGGAGAACGAGATGTATACAAATGGAGAATACTGCGAAATGGTACTATTGTATGGGCAGTGTAATCGAAATAAAAGAGAGTCGGCAAGACTTTTTATGCCATTAAATTTCCCAGTCGAAGACATCCATCTTATTGTACAATTGCCCGTGTTGTTCAACGCTTGTATAAAACTGAGAGTTGTCATAGACGTATTCCCTTGTCTCGTGCCATGCCTTCAAGCTTGTGGATACCCGCTGAGGATGTTCTAGAATATAGGTTTTATGAAAGTAGTGTCCGGGATATTAGCAAGGTTTGTTCCTACTCAAGATCGATGGTATGGAGCATATTACATGCATACGTTGCATATCCTTATCGTCCAGTCCTGGCGCAGGAACTAATACCCAGAGACCAGGAGCGTCGTTTTGATTTTTGCAATTTCGTGTTAAACACACTGGATGAATCCAGATTTTTTTAATGAAGTTTTGTGGTCGGATGAATGCCAGTTCTCGAGGCAAGGCACTATTAACACACAGAATACGCATTATTGGTCCTTCGAAAACCCACGTCTAATACGACCGGATCGCCAGCAAGTGCGTTGGTCGGTGAATGTGTGGTGCGGAATATGGAAGAGCACCTTAAATGGCCCAATGTATTTCGACGGACCTTTAACATCAGAATCCTACACGGAAATTTTATCTGGACCGTTAGCCAATTTTTTAGAAGATGAAGTTTCCTTACGGGAATTGTCACACCTGTGTGGTACCAGCATGATGGTGCACTCACACACAAATCTGCGCAACCATGTACATTTTTGGTGCAGGCATTTGACACTCGAATAATCGGCTACGAAGGTCAACAGGAGTGGCCCCCGCGATCACGTGACCAAAGTCCACTGGATTTCTTTCTCTGAAGCTTCCTAAGACGCAAAGTGTACGAACGTAAATCCACGAGTAAATCCGATTTACTCAATCGAATCAGCATGGTATGTATGTCTGTGATACCAACTATGTTGTAGAAGCTACAGGCGGAGTTTCTGACGCGGGTTCGATATTGCATTTCTGCGGAAGGCAGTCATTTTGAACATTATTTAAGTTAATTTGGTCATTCTGATATAATAAAGCCCCTGATTCATGATTGGAGCATCATTTCACGTTATGATATAAATTGAACGGCAAATCCTGTATTCTTTAGATGCTATTTGTTAAACCAAGCTGTTTTAATCTTTTTGGTACAAGTTGTATTTCTTTAATTTAACTTTTATTGTTTGCCCTTCAGCAATACAAATTGTCAATCTATGATGTTTACTACGATGTTTTAATATTACTGTGTTTTTCTTTTGCTCTTTCTATAGATAGTGAAAAAATTACTGTTCTCTAAACTCAATTTATAAACGACTCCCTTTTCTGAGCAATTCAGATGCCTCAACTTTATGTAGGCATAGCTCGGTCAGTTTTTATTGTAATAAAATGAAACTTTTTGTGTTTACTTTGTTTTTGTGTACCGCATCTTTTTCTAAGTATAAGTGATAGGACCTGGGGACCGAATAAAAAAAATTTGTAATTTTTTTGTGAATGGGTTTTTTGGTTCGAAAAGCCCGCAAAAACATTCTTTACCTTTTTTAAAACATTTTTCAAATTGGAAGTGCATATCTAAGCCGGACGGTGCGGGAATTAGATATTGAGTCACATTAAGGCTGGACACCCTGTATATATATATATCATGTATCCACATGTATATATCAAAATTATCAGATTTTTTTTCTCATCCACAAATACTTCACAATAATAAACTGGAAAAAAATTGGCAGATGAAATAAGTTTTACAGTTTCAAAAATAAAACTAGAGGAGTCTAAGAGGAAAAAAATATTTACTAGACTAGAGGGGGGGAGGGGTACTCTTTGTCTACCTAAAGGCGGATCAATCCCCATTGTACAAATTATACATCTGTTCATACTCATTGCTCAAACTGTATAACTGTACTTTACATACATTACGTAGTTCTATTTATTTGTCCTTTTTTCCGAAAAATTCATTCTTGGCTCTCCTCTTCAGTTAAATTCACCATTGAAGCTGCATTGTTCAACACTTTATTGATTAAGTCCTTAGATTTTGATAAACCTGCAGCTTCTTGAAAAGTTGAGAATTGAACTCCCTTGATTGTTAGTAAATCTTCGTAAGAGACAACACCTTTCTCCTCATGCAACGATTCCAGGTCAGGAAGGCGTTGCCATATTTTTCTGCGAGACTTTACAATAATGTACTATCGCAACCGTATTGGTGGCATTGTGTGAAACGAAGCCCATAGTTGCCAATTCAGCGCGTACGACACTTGCGAAATTGGGGTTGTCAACTTGGCGAGTTATCTTGAACGTTGGCATTGTTGTGATAATACGTAATAAATTTATTATAGTATCTCGAAAAACTTTTTTTTACATATAGAAAGAAAATAAAACCAAAAGTAATACTGAATTTTTTTTAAAAAAATTAAGCTATGCAGTATAAAAATTAAAATATAATGTGAAATTCAGTCTATTTTCTTTTCTTTCGTGTTATTAAGCTATTTAATCAAATTGTTTACTTAAAAAAATTACTTTATTAAAAATTTCCTATAAAAACTTTAGATCCACACATAAGATGTAAATGTAAGGATATTTTTCAGCTTTTATTATTGTTTTAAGTTAGTACAACGCAAGTCAATATCTATTAAATTACTATTCATTAAAAGATACAACTCTGCAAATTGAAAATTTCATTATATTCTTAACATCCGTTCATTACGAAAATCTAGTGGCTACGGTGGCTGAGTAGTCATGGCAACGAACACGGGGCCGGCGTTGTCGGGTTCAACATCTACTGCTATTGAAGACTTGCCATATAGAGAAGCTAATGCATATAATTGCTCAATGTCCTCCCGTTGTCGTGGTGTGGAAGTTAAAGGGAGTGTCGTCTCGCCACTTTACCACGGCTCAACTTTCTGCAGTTCGTCGCCAACAGCCATTGTGTTGCTTCAGAGTGAGACGTAATTTAAAATCAAGTCAAATCACAATGCGCAACATTTCTTAATATTTTTTAACTGAATCACCAGGAGTGTGAAATGTTTATCAAATAGCTTTAATGAGGCTTCCTGGGATAGAGCTCTAGAATATATTTACATAAAGTTGCTCTGATCAATGAACAGATATATATATATATACATGTATTACTACAGCCTATTTCCTAAGGTTGTTTGCTTTCAATAAGTGCTCTCTCTAACTGGGGTATAAATATGTTTTCAAAAGAACGACCAAAATAACCGTGAAATTAATTTAAGGCTACACGGTACCCCTTTTTCAAAAAATTTTTTTGGAGACAGTTAGAGTAAAAATAATTAATGTTTCATGTTTAGATTATATTATTAAGCTGATTCTGTAAGTAAAAAGTCAGTTTGACCAGCCATTATTTTACAATTTTAAAAAATTAGGAATTTTTGAAGTTTTTTCAAACTTTTATAAAATACTCAATTTTTAAATTTTTTTTAGTAATTTTAAGTTATTTATGTTTATTATAGGTTATTACAAACAAAAGTTAGTATGGATTTGAAAATCTATTCCCTTGTTGATTTTTAATAATTATTTTTCTAGAAAAACCTGGAAAAAACACGAAAATTTTTAAAATATCAACTTTAGCATTTATTAGAAAAATAACTAGAGATCTTAGCCCTAAATCCATACTAACTTTTATAGAACATAGATTTGGGAGTATATACCAAAAAATTCAAGGCTCCATCTTGAACAGGAAAAAAGCCTTAGGGATTAGAAAACACTCATACCTTCAAATTTGAAAGTCTGGGAAAAACGTATTTAAAGTTTGTAAAGTCATAAAACAAAAACTTATAATGCCCGTAAAGCTCTATTTTTTTAATATGTTATTTTCCAATGTATATGTTCTGCATTAAAGCATTATTTTAATTAAATATGACTGAAAATTATATTTTTAATTCAAAATATATTTTTGCATAATAATTGCCTTAGATTCCGATTATTGCCTTGTCAGAGAGAGGATTATTGCCTTGCCTTAGATTCAGATTATTGCTTGCAGATATATATTGCCTTGTCAGAAGATTTTACCTTAGTCTTTGTTAAGACATCAGTTTATTCAGCTCTATCTTAACCTAAAATTTTCACAAAAGTTTTGAAACACGAAGCATTTATGTACAAAATAATAATGATACTAACTTAAGCTAAAAATGGTCAGGTTTGCTCATAAAATTTAATTTTTTTCAGTTTTAAATTGGGGCAGCTTAGGAAGTTTAAGCTCTTGTTGTACGACTTTAAAATACTAAAATATAGTGCTACAATATGTTTAGTATAATGTAGTTTGGTACATCAAGGAAATATTCAGTTATATCTGCAACATTTGAATTCAGAATACTTGTATTCGGAAGTCTAATTGCAGAATCAGCTAAGGACTAATTTTTAGATACATCATTTTCAATAGTATTCCATCTCTTTGAAATATTGTTTCTTACAGAAACCTGAGAACACATTTGCGATGACATTTTCTCTACAGGAAAATTAATGATAAAGCTCTTTTAAGTTATATAAACTCTTTTTAAAGCAAAAATTAGCCGTGAAATTAATCTTAATTAACTAAGTAGGAGAACTCAAATAATTCAAAACATAATCAAACAGAAATGATTTTAGTAATGAAAATTGAAATTAATAGCCATTTGAAACTAAAAGCTCAAAAATATTTTTAAATAATTCAATTTAAGAGTGGAAAAATGCTTTAAAATGAAACCGAAACCAAAACCATAACTCATAAAACTTCAAATATCTTAAAAACTAATTTGCTAACTGATCTGAAATTTCGTGGCAAGCTTCTCAATGATATGGGCCAACAGAAAATGCAAAAAAAATTTTTTTGGTAAAAATGAAATGTTTAGGGTACTGTGTAGCCTTAAATTGAATTAACTGTCAGCTCATCTGTGATGAACAGTAATAAGCTATCGTAATATTTCATTCCTCTCAACTTAACTAGAAAATAATTTTAACTAGCTCTTTATTCAAATATCTATACAAAGATTAGAAAGATGATAGTGATTCATGAATACGATGGAACATATATTATATGAAGGAAAACATATGAAAATATATTGTATTTATATAAATCACATAATGTGTATTTGTATCATTCTTTCTTATTATTAACAATTAATACAATTGCTATGGCATATTTAAACTAAAACTGAAGATTTTGAAAACTTCATTGAAAAGAAATCAGCATTAAAATTCGTTAAAATAAATTCACAGTATATATATTTAATGCTTTTAAGATATTTATATTCCATTTTAAGCCTTCAACTTATGGAATGAAGTAAAGTGGGTCTTCTTTAAAAAAAAAAAAGAATTTCTCCAAAATTATAATTTATTTCACATTTTTGAAGAAACTTGAATGAGAATAATGAAAGATATACAATACGGAGAGGAGATCAGATACATCAGATACGATATTTATAGGAGAGAGATTTATACTCCATCTTAAGCCCTTAAAATTCACGAGATAAAAGTTTTGGGAATTTATGTGAAGAAAAGGTGAAATCCTAAAACATAAAATTTGAGAAACGACATGGCTAATTCTAGAACAATTAAAACCAGTTGTACACTTCATAACCGTAGCTCTAATCAGCAACATATTTTCTGATTTATACTATTTTTATATTCTCAGATCTCACTTACGCTCATAATTATAAGTATATAGTGGACTAGAAAAGACAACTAAAATATTAAATACTTTACTTGTTATATTTACAGTGTGCCTGCAAAAGTTATACGAAGCATTTTACTTGTAAAGAACTATTAAAAATTTTCGAAATTTCCAATAAATTACTAAAAAACAAAAATTAAAGATAATAAGTATGTTCTAAATTTAGGGCGACCTTTAGGATTTTTGTACATGTTAATAAATAATACTCCAATTAAAAAAGATGAGATATGATACATTTTTTATCAAACACTTTAAGGTATCCGACTACGTTCGGAACCGTGATTTTGCAAAAGCGCATAAATGGATAATTTTCATGATATTTAGTGTCACTTATATTAGAATACATGTATACAATTGTTTTAAGGGCATTTTGACAAAAAAAATTATTTAAATACAATATTTTGGCCAAAAATTAACTTAGAATAACTTTTTTCCCAAATGTTCTCCTTTGTGAAAAATGCTTCTATTATAATAATATGTTGTCTATATATAGATCAGAACTCTCTACAGAGGCTCAACTAGAATTTTTGAAATATATAACTTAGAAGTGGGTTTATCCATATTTTACGACAACAGAGGGGAGCAATTTTAAGAAAAAAAAACGCAGAGAACTATTTCAATGGGTTGTAACTCTGAAAATAATGTGAATTTTTCCAAAATCATAGTTGAGCCTCTGTAAAGAGGTCTGATCTATATACAGGCAAAATATTATTATAAAAGAAGCATTTTTAACAGAAGGAGAACATTTTGAAAAAAAGATTATTCTAAGTTAATTTTTTGCCAAAATATTGAATCTAAATAATTTTTTTTTTTTTGTCAAAATGTCCTTAAAACAATTTTATACATGTAGTCTAATCTAAGTGACACTAAATATCATGAAAATTATCCATTTAGCGCTTTTTTAAAATCACGGCTCCGAACGTAGTCGGATACCTTAAAATGAAAGAAGTAAAAATACATTAAACCTAAATGACGACTATATAATTTCTAACTATAGTATTATGGTATTTGTATTAAATGTGTGTGTGTGTGTGTTTACGAATCTGTACTGAAATACTTAAATATTTCGTTTCAATTTTAATTCAAATGCAACAGAAAATTTCAGTTGAAAAATTCTTTGTATCAATTTAAATTATTAGAAATTAAATAAAGTTGAAAATTTCTAAATATCTTTGAAAATTTTGCTCTTTTTGTTTCGAATTATTTATTAAAAATAGAAATTGTTCCCTTTAAATATTAAAGGAAGGCTTCCTGAAAAGGATAGGTAAAATATCTCATCCATCCGTTTTGGGATTCTTCTAACACAGTTACTGAACACCTTTCGATTGTAAGTTTTATTACTTTCTGTTGTAAAATCAAAATCACTTTTGTTATTATGATGAGACACACAGTGCTACAAATTAATAGAAATGTTTAAAAAGCACACATTTTCCAAAGAAAGAAAAAACAAAATCAAAAACTATAAAAAACAACTTTTTTTCATTTGATGTTATTTTTGCCACTTGGTGATAAAAAAACTGAACTCAGAGGTGCTTGATTGATTGATTGAATATTAACGTCGCACTTTTCAGCTACACGAAGGCTTTTGGCGACGGACCACGTAATTTTGAACCATGGTCAAGTGACGTGGACGACACCTGAGCTGGCATCCCCGTCTCCTAACTACCACACCACACCAATGGGAGGACGTTTCAGCTCTTGACAGATTTAACGTGCGTCGCTTCCCGACACGGCGGGTCTTTAGTGATATTGGACTCGAACTCGTGACAAGGCAAGCCACGGTCCGATATAAACTCAGAGGCGCAACAGCCAATGAGGGCCAAGGCCTGCTGTTTCCATCTCAGCTTTCATGACCTTGGGCACTGAGTTGTATGAGCAGATGTTCCGGTCAAGTGGTCAGCCTGACGTGAAACCCCCAGTGTTTAGATCTCAAGCAAGCTTGGTACTCATTTATCGACCCACTGAAGGGATGAAGGCTTTGTCGACCTTGCCGAGCTCGGAGTTTGAACCCCAGACCTGTGGCGATACACTATCACTAAACCACTGGGCTTCGGTGATAAAGAAGTTTTATTAATAAGTGCTCAACTGGGATAAAAAAGGATGTAAACTGAACTTTAGAAACTGAAGGGAACTAAAAAACACAAAAAATAATATTATTATAAGAAACTGAGCTCACTTTTTACACGGAAAAATTAATCATAAGGAAAATAACCATAGTTTCGAAGGACGCATTTCAAGAACTGATAAATTACAAGGTCCATCTCCAAAAAAGTCCTCTCTTAAATGTTTAAAGGCAATCAATTCAAAAACTGATTTTTGGAAAAGAAAAATAAATACGCAATAAAAATTGACATCAAAATCAGATCTCCGAAAAGAGGCATTAAAACTTTTTTTTAAATGTTACTAATATTTATAAACCAAAAACATTTATTTGTTACAAAATTTAAAAAAAAAAAAACGAATTACTGCTTTGGAGACCCAAATATAAGCCACACATTTAATGCATCTTACTCATCACTTTCCTTTAGAACCTAAATTATAACTTTCGTTTGATTGCATGTTCTGGGAAATACCCAATTACGCGTCAATTCTGAGGGAAATAATTTATGGAAGGGAATAATTTTTTTTTATTTAATCCGTTTTGGATGAATATCTTCATTTTAAGTTTCCAAAAATTTTATTTTTAACAAACGCTGAGAAACTATAAGCATAAAATCTTCTTTATGGAATCCGTCTTTCACAGGAATCTCACTTTTCTTACAATGACGAATGTACAAAATCAATGCATTGCCTGTCGCCACTTCTAAGAAATGTTTATAGGCATGTATTGTCCATTTCTTTGTAAGAGTTAATGATCTTTAATGTGATAGTTATCCATCTATCTTATTAAAATTCCCATATAATATTACTTCGGTAAATTGTTTTACTTCAACTTCTTTTTTCGTCGTCTTTACCACCTTTTGCGAGTGACTTCAAGTTTGATGTCAGATGCAGTCGTTTTTCTTTGTGTCGAAAGCAGGTTCTTGTCTCTCATCTTTATATACAACTTCATCTCTCTCTCTCTTGATTTTTTTCAGAATTTTCTGAATCGTTATTATTTTTCACAACTGAATTATCAAAGCCCAGATAATCAATATAGGATAACACTCCTCTATCAACAAGTAACACTTGGATTTCTTCATCCGTCAAGTATTTTACTGAAATACGGGAAAAAGTACGTTTGTTAACATTATTAAACTAAAGATCCCATCCCCTTTTCAAAGTACTCATTTAGATATTTGAATTTTTAATGATAGTTGATAGAGAGTAATTATAAAACACAATATTCATGCAATTGCAAATCATTTAATAGGGGAAACTTGGTAAATATGGGCACCCAAACACTTTATTGAAAATACACTACGCTAAAACACTTACCATTTTTCCTAAATTAAGATATTTCAAACTTGAGAGTATGGTCTTTCTAATGGTATATGAGCAAACCTTTAATTCTTGTTGCTATGTGTATAAAAGCTTCAAAACAGATTCCGTAATTGCCCATATTTGACTAAAACCTTAGGTAATATAGGCAGGTTGTATTATAAAAATGATACGAGAAACTTTCATCTCTATATTTACCTTTCCCAAACGGAAATGCATTTTTACACAAATTACATGTTTGGCAAATGATAAAAAGTAAATTTATCAGCCATTTATAAGTTTCATGTAAAATTAATTAATTTTGCTTGTTAAATCTTAAGTAAGATAGCTAAAGCATAACAAACCCCCCCCCCCCCAATTTAAAACATCAGGTAGTTGCACCTACATTAGAAATGGTCTGTTTGCACTCCTGCTTAAACCGTACAACAACAAAAATAAATCACACAGTCGCCATGACACTTGAGCATTGCCAACAACGCAGTACGAATGTACCAACTCAAAAACTATTACGAGTAATATAGGTACTGGTTAAATGAGCCCATATTTGCCAAATTTACCCTATCTATAGACATTTTAATTAAGAAAATAAACACACTACAAAAATTAATTAATTACTTTTAATAATTTTAAACAGCAGACTTCCTTACCTTTAGTTGGACATGGCGCTACTTTCGTTGAAGCAACATTTTGAAAAATCTGAAAAAAAAATCTAAAATACTAGTACACTACTGCAATCTATTTATTAGCTTCGAAAACAGTTCATTCCTAATAGGGTATCTTGGTTTTCAAATCAACCATCTCAAAATCAATGAAAATCAGTAAATCAATGAAAAATTTGTTTCGTACTCAAATGATACCGATGATCTTAAAAGGTTTTAAAATCGAAGATATGATTAAGAACATTTGAAAACAAGTACGCGTATGAGATAATAAATTTATGTATTTTCGCTCTTATTAAAGGATCATAAGATATTTGTTTATATGAACAAATAAGAGCCAAAGAGAAAAATGCGATTAAATAAAATTTTAATATGTGTATGTGCGCGTACATATTTTATTCAACTTATTCAGAGTTCTCCAAAATATTTCTGCGTTTTTATACCAAATATTACACACATACTGTAAATTATAAACATTTAAATTTTTCAAGGGGGCACAGTACGATTCAATTGACAAAAATCGGTCAAAAAATCAAATCTAATTTTCTTAGCCTAAATTATTCTTTATATACTGTTCTATAACCTCACAAAAAATTTGAAAACTCTTAAACATAAAAACACAGAATTATGATAGCATTTGCGTTCGTTTTTATTCACATCCCTATGGCAAATCAAAACTTTAAAAACTTACTTATCTCAGAAAAATAAAATAACTAGTTTGTCTTCTCATTTAAAATACTAAGGCTTTTTTTTTTTTTTTTGGCTAATTATTTTTTTATTTTTTTTTTTTTTTTTTTTTTTTTTACCTATTGCTAATAGTACATGTAACAAAAGTTGGTATGCGTTTTTGAATCAAAGTAATACTTATTTTTTAAAAAAATAATTGAACACAGAATTTATACATTTTTTAAGGAATTTTGAATAAGCATTCATAAAAAAGAAGTATTGTACACGAATACCAATCATGTTATCGTAAAACCCACACCAACGTTTGTTATACATACATTGACGTATCTTGTAAATCAAATTTCATGCGTGGTCGTAAATTTTTGTAGGAGGAGTAGCATTTTAAAATCACTTAACAAATTTTAAGTTTTTTCCTTAAAAAAATGAAATGACTAGTTGTTTATGAAATTTTGAGCACAAAATCTGTTTTACATAGTATACACACATAGGAGGCAACCAAAAATTTTTTGAAAATTCTTAAATTAAAAATTTTTGCGTAAATCGTACCATGTCCCTTTAACTCTTCAATTAAAAATTCAGTGGTTTTATTGAAAATTCTATAAAAAAGTAGAGAATGAAGGTTACTTGCAGAATGGTATTTTACATTTCAAACTGCAAATAAACATAACGCGTAACATGTTTTGAATGAAACGTGCAAAGCCGAATCTATTTTTTGCTTCTGTATGCTGAAAAGGTTGGGCACAAGTATATTTTTAGAATCCCGCCACTTATATTCAAAGGATAAATAAGTGTGTTTGGCATTCTTTATGGTTCTTAAATGTAAATTTACGGTAGAGTTCTTTTGACCCGAATGCCGTGACTTCTATGCTGGTTTAAGAAACGTAAATACCGACAGTTTACTAGGTAAATTCCTCTGTGTTGTGTGTGTGTGTGTGTACGAAACGTATGGCCAACCACAGGCAGTAATTTCTCGCTCAACGCATCTGAAAGAAGATATTTCCAGGATTTTTTATTTATTTGTATTTTTAGTACCATGTCTATGAGTCAAGCGTCATACAACTTAAAAAGCGAAAAAATCCTTACTATTAAAATGACAGAACTCCATGTCCGTTTTAATTTACCTCTGCGACAAATTAAAAGTAATCTTCAGTGTCTATAACAATTATTTAATTACTGATAATTTTAGCGGGTGCACATTTTCCCAAATCCGGATGTTTATAAGTAAAATATTAAGTACATATGCCAGTGTTATTTCAGTAACTGAAAAAAAAATGAGATTTATTTCCATTTATTAAATGCACAATATAAAAATAATTTAAGTATAATATTTAATAAATTCTACTCATAGAAATTTCTTAGTTTCCTTACTGTAATAATAACTGTACCACAATCATCACGTGCAACAAATGTCTTTAAAATATATATATATATATATTTAAATTTAGAATACACGATTTTTTTAATAGAAAACAACTGCTTTGAAAATGTTCACCATATTTTAAAAGATATTTATACAAAAAAGAGGAGAGCTCTTGTGACATTTAAACTCAAGATTAAAAATAATTTTTCGTTTGGGAGTCTTGATAAATATTATTCCTTACAAATTTTAAAGATTCTTAATGTAAATTGTACCAATTCCTAACCAATTCCCCCCCCCCCTAAAAACTAAAAAAAAATTTTTACATAAAAAATAATTTACCCTCACCTGGGGGGGGGGGGGGACTGAAATATTTTTTTTGTGTTTAAAAAATTTCATATTAAAGGATATTTCACAAATATATTAGGTTGGGGGAAAAGAAATCCATTATTTTTGCATGAAATTCAAGACTTTATTTAACATGTTTCGGATTGTCCGATTTGGGTCAAATATGCACCGTTTTGTTGTATAATTTATTGCCATTTTAAAGGTAGCTTTATAATGCCTCTCTCATAGAAGTCTTGGCCCTTATTGGCGAAAAACTCTAGTAATCGATTTTCACGATCTTCTCTTGATCCCAATTTCTTATCACTCAGGAAGTTTTTCAATGCGAGAAAAAGGTGGCAATCGCTTAGTGCCAGGTCCGGACTATATGGTGGATGCATTAAAACTTCCCAACCAAGCTCCCAGAGTTTCTGGCGAGTCACTACAGACGTGTGTGGCCTGGCATTGTTCTGATAGAACACAACACCTCTTCTGAAGGCCAATTCTGGCCATTTATGGTCAATAGCAGGCTTCAAACGGGTCCAGTTGTTGACAGTAGAGATCTGAATTTAGTGTTTGGCCATACGAAAGCAACTCCTAATAAATGATTCCTTTCCAGTCCCACCAAATACACAGTAGAACCTTCCTGGCCGTTAGTCCTGGTTTGGCCACCGTTTGAGCTGCTTCACCAAGCTTTGACCACGATCGTTTTCGCGCAATATTGTCGTATGTGACCCATTTCTCATTCCCAGTCACCATCCGTTTAAGAAATGGATCGATTTCATTCCATTTGACCAAGGCTTCGCAGATGGAAATTCGATCCATCATGTTTTTCGGTGTTAATTGGTGTTGCACCCAAACATCGACCTTCTTTTTGAATCCAACTTTGCGCAAATGGTTTAAAACTGTTTTATGGCCAACCTTTACCTCCTGGGCGATACTGCAACTACTAACATGCCGGTCAGCTTGGATTATTTATGTGATTTTATCGACATTTTCGACGATGGGTCTACCTGTGCGAGGTGCATCTTTAACATCAAAAATGCCTGAACGGAATCCACGAAACCAAAATTGCACGTCATTAGATATTACAGTATCGGCACCATAAACACCATTCACAATTTCAGCCACCTGGCTTGCATTTTCGCCTTTATCAAAGAAAAACTGTAAAATGTACCAAATTTTCTTTTTGTTTACTTCCATTTTTAACACCTTGTAACTCACAACTGAATAGACCAAACAAAAAACAGCAAAATAATTTTTTTAGTGTAAAATATCACCTTGACAACGAGCATAAATTTGAAATTGTTTGATCGATACTACAGCCATCTACTGAAAAAATGTGTGTGGATTTCTTTTTCCCCAACCTAATATATGTATTCAACAAAATTAAGTTCATTAGAGTACATTTTATTTCCTTAGATATGTATATTAACATGTATTTAATAAAAATCAATGAAACACAAAAACATTCACAAGAAAATGAAATTTAAAATTTTCAAGTTTTCCTTCAAACAAAATATTTGTTTTTGGAAAATAATCTGATATTTTACTTTGCATTGTCTTTTTTAGCATCAAATTGTTCCGTGTCGTCCATTTCACCTTTGGAATGTGCGTCCAAATACCTGCGCATACTTTTCATGATGTTCCTCATTTCAGATGATGTGGGAATAGGAGCTGTGTGTGATTATTGATTCCATTTTCGCCATCGGAATCAATGATATTTTTTGAGCTTTAAGCAAACTCCAAAATGTCTTTCCTCTGCCATAATTGGGGTTGTACATACATTATAATCATTAGCTGTAATGAATTCTTCCGATGATATAGTAGGACAGTCCAATAATACAGAGAAGTGTGAAACCACCTCTCTTAAGGTATCCGACTACGTTCGGAACCGTGATTTTAAAATAGCGCATAAATGGATAATTTTCATGATATTTAGTGTCAGATTAGACTACATGCATAAAGTTGTCTTAAGGACACATTTTGACAAAAAAAAAATTATTTAAATACAATATTTTGGCAAAAAATTAACTTTGAAGAATCTTTTTTCAAAATGTTCTCCTTTTGTGAAAAATGCTTCTGTTATAATAATATTTTGCATGTATATATAGCTCAGACCTCTTAACAGAGGCTTAACTATGACTTTTGAAAAATTCACGTTATTTTCACAATTACAGCCAATTGAAGTATAAAATTATCGGCGTTTTTTTCTTAAAATTGCTCCCATGTGTTGTCGCAAAATATGGATAAACTCACTTCTAAGTTATATATTTCAAAAATTCTAGTTGAGCCTCTGTAGAGAGGTCTGAGCTATATACAGGCAAAATATTATTATAATAGAAGCATTTTTCACAAAAGGAGAACAGTTTGAAAAAAAATTATTCTAAGTTAATTTTTTGCCAAAATATTGTATTTAAATAAATTTTTTTATCAAAATGTCCTTAAAACAATTGTATACGTATATTCTAATTTAAGTGACACTAAATATCATGAAAATAATCCATTTGTTCGCTTTTGCAAAATCTCGGTTCCGAACGTAGTCGGATACCTTAAATCTCTGGTGTTTTCAGTATTTTGCTCATTCCCAGAAGGGAAATCTTTTCGTGTTAAGTGATTTTCGCGTTTCGAGTTAAGAGAAGAAAAAAAAAAAAAAATGCTTGAAAATACATAGTTTGTCGGGACATTATTTCGTGTGAACCGATGTTTCATCTCAAGCGTTTTCGAGTTTAACGTATTTCACTGTGGTTAAATCAGTTGTGTGAAGGTCAACCAATGGAGCCGACCATTCCTGTAATTGTTCATGCAAATTAAATCAAAAGCATTTTCCCTGAAAAAGAAATTTTACTTAGCATATAAATCACGAGACATTCTGCCTAATTCAATCTTTAATTCTTCTCTCTTTTATTATAAAGATAATTTTCATATAAAGCAGGTAATTGATCTGTATTTTACTAATCTATAGACTCAACTTAACTAGATAATATAGATTTTCATATAAACGCGGAAATAAAAAAATTTTTTTCCAATTCCTCGTGAAAGTTAAATTTCTTGTGAAATGGGTAAAATTTTATTTGAAAGTTATCATGAGAAAATTCAAATCCCGGGGAGAAAATTTAGTAGCTTGCTTTGCGAATATTGTCTTAGCCATGTTTCCATGAGCAAAGAATGTGATATGAAAAACAAGCCATAACAGTTTTAATGGTCGCCCCACGTCAACCATTAGTGTGAAGAAAGATTAGCCATTTTCAAAATAACTTCTATTTATTCACAACTCTGAGCAACAATACAAATTCTATAACCCAAGATAAGAAATACACCAATTACTAAATATGGAAAGCAATAGCGAGGTAGACGCGATACTAGAAGACTTAATAAATCGGATCACTTACGTCCAGGCAATACACCTTCTAATTCCAAGCAAACAAGTCCAATTTAATTCTTAATTGAACAAATCGTCAATCTTATTATTACACCAATAAGCTACAAAGTGCTCAGGCTTAACTTCACGTTAAACCAATCACTGCTATCCGTTAGCAGCCTAACTTCTCTCTCTCTAACTCGAAAGTTTAATCTTTACATACAAGTCTCTTAATTTACATAATCATATCTTCTTCGGAGGAAGGTTTATAATAGAATAATTTTTAAAGACCCAATATTACCCAAAGAGGATTATTAGTGGAAGGAACGCGGATAGACCTGTTATACAGTAAATAAACTTTTAAGAAAATATTTGATGTGTGAATGACTAGAGCAATTCTGTTCAAAAACCAAAATTTTGCCTTTGAGGTCGCTCACATAACCTTCTTTTAACCAAATTCTAAAATTACTTCAAGAGAGAGAGTGAGAGCTATATTAAAGCGGGGTATTATAAAGCAACATGAGGGCTACTGGCGACGGATTTCGTAATTTTGAACCATGGTCAAGTCACAAGGACGACACCTGATATGGCATCTACTCTCCTAACGCCGACACCAACGGGAAGACATTGAGCCTCGACAGATTTAACGTACATTGGCCCCCTCTTTATATAGAGTGTCTTCAGTGGCACCAATACTCGAACCCGCGACTCTCCGGCTATGATATAGCCACTAAGCTACATCAGCCACCTTAAATTACTTCAAGTAACAAATTTTAGCAATCTATTTCTTTCAACAGCTACGCATACCTCATGAATTGTTTATTAAAGTTGCACCAGGAAGCAGCACAAGGACTAGGAATGATGAATCTCGTAATTTTAGAACCACGGCCAAGAGGACGATATGCGAGTTGGTACCACACTTTCCAAACTTCCACACCATACTAACTTGAGGACTTCGAGTGGCCGCGGTAGCCGAGTGGTATAGGTATCGGACCGTGGCTTGCCTTGTCACGAGTTCGAGCCCAGTGCTACTAAAGATCCGCCGTGTAGGGCAACGATGCACGTTAAATCTGTCGAGAGCTGAACGTCCTCCCGTTGGTGTGGTTGTTAGGAGAGGGGGTGCCAGCTCAGGTGTCGTCCACGTCACTTGGCCATGGTTCAAAATTACGTGGTCCGTCGCCAAAAGCCCTCGTGTAGCTGAACAGTGCGACGCGTTAATATTCAATCAATCAATTTGAAGACTTCGATTGGTTGAATATTAACGTCGCACTGTTCAGCTACACGAGGGCTTTTGGCGACGGACTGAAGACTTCGAGCCTTGATAGATTTAACGTGCCTTAGTTCTACGCGGCAGGTCTTTAGTAGAAGGACTCGACACAAAAAGAGTTAAGATAACATCAGAAATCTTTTTCAAACTCTTTTAATACGTGTTTTTATTCATCCAAAAGCTGACAAAGGTGGTGAATTGTATAAATTAAATGGAAAATAGATAGCTTTTTTTTTTTTTTTTTTGATGCACTCAAAAGTACTTGTATGTTTTATTCATGTTTTACGAGTACAGTTTCGAATTATGTTTCGTGCAAATATAATATGTTATACGTTCATTACAGATTCCGTAAATGCATCTACTAACCAAATATTTGACACATTTTCCAGATTTAGTAGTGAAATTTTTGTTTAAGATGTCTTAAAAGCAGTTATATCTCTACTGAAAGCTGAACATTTTTTTTTTTTTTTGTAATACTTTTTTTAGATCCATTTTTTATAAGCATTTCATGTCGTTTTTGTCTGCTTTTCTTTTTATCCCTTGTAGCTAAGAAACGTATTTGTATATTATATTCAGTGACGTACACAGACCTCTCTTATGAGGGGGGGGGGAGAGCCATGGGGTAATATCTCTATGATGAAATTAAAACTTTGTTGATTTATAGCAGTGGTCTTGAAACTGTTCCATGGAACCCAAGGGTTCCACAAGGCATACCCAGAGGTTCCACGAGTTACAATGTAGGGTTTTATGGAGCAAGAGCCAATTTTGGCTAAGCTGAGCTAAACAACTTTTCAAGTATTAAAAGCATAAAATTAGTAAAACATTTTATGATTTAAATAGTAAAATTTCAGATTTAAAAAGTTTTAAAAGCAAAAAATGTTAATAAATTTGGTGGGGGGGGGGGGGGGAAGAGTCAGAAAAGCGGGTAGTTCGTAACCAAATTATTTAAAAAAATAAAAATAATAATAACCTCTTGCTGTTTCTAACACTGTTTTCTGATAGGATTTTCGAAGTCGTGAATAAACGTATGTGTGTGTGTGTGATTAGGTTTTCTAACTAACTCTCCCTTGTAAGTGACACCAGCAATATTTATGACATAATCTGGATTCGGCTCAGGCTCATCTTCCACGTCATATACTATCATATCTTCCTCATCCGTTGTGTACTCGATAGGTGACTTTCTAGGTTTATGAGGAGACATCTTAATTTCTATTTTTAGTTTTATAGTGTTACACACACACACACATGTGTTTTTAGAAGAACGTTTTTTCTCCTACGGGATTTTGAAGTTTCTTTCGCATCCTGGGATGTAGCAGGTATGGTATTGGATGCAGTGGTGGTAGTTTCAAAAACAGGACATGCTGTGGATGAGGAAGATGCAGCAAAGATAGATAAATTATTAGAAGTGGTGGGAGCAGTATCTATTACAGAAATAGGAGGTTGAGATTCTGATGGCGATGTAACTGTAACAGATGTGGATGGTAAGAGTTTTGCCTGAGTTGATGTAGAGGATTTAGTAACTGCAAGGACTGAGGAAGATATAGTTGGCAAGGTTGTACAATTAAAGGTTGTAACAATTTCAATGGTGGGCAAACTATTTTGGTAATATTTTCTTTCATCTGTTTGCGTTGTAGTGGTTGCAGTCGAGGATTTGGTAACCTGAGCGTAAGATTGGGACAATTGTGGAGCTATTAGTTTTCGTGCTTCTACGCGTACGGTATATTTCTTAGTTTTGATAACCTGTATTTCTTTTTCAGTTTTCCATTTCGGGCATAACTTTGAATTTGATGGGTGGGACTCGGTACAATTAACACATTTCGGCTCTAGAGTACAATCCGTGGAAGAATACCCAACGGATGCACATCTAGAGCATGTTAATTGACCACGGCAGAAAGTTTGAGTGTCTGATTGATTGAATATTAACGTCGCACTGTTCAGCTACACGAGGGCTTTTGGCGACGGACCACGTAATTTTGAACTATGGTCAAGTGACGTGGACGACACCTGAGCTGGCACCCCCTCTCCTAACTACCACACCTCACCAACGGGAGGACGTTTCAGCTCTCGACAGATTTAACGTGCATCGCTGCCCTACACGGCGGGTCTTTAGTGGTACTGGGCTCGAACTCGTGACAAGGTTGAGTGTCTGAACCTCTGGCATTTAAAGCAGCGCAGAGGATTCGGAATGCATGAACGGATCTTACAGTTTAAGTAACCAGTTTTTATTGTTTTCGGTAGATTCGGGCTATTGAATGTTAGTATTAAATGTTTTGTAGGAATAATTGTGTATTATCTTTTTTTATAGAGTAATTCTTCTGACCTGATCAGAGAACCCATCAAGGATATCCGCTTCAGGAGTGCTCAACAAGTCAGGTTCAGAAATGACACCACGAGAAGTATTAAGTGATTTGTGAGAACTTATTGCTAATGGAGAATCAAGAAAAGATTTGGCAAGTAAAAGCGACTTCGTTTGGAGAGCAGAGCTTGTTTCAATTAATAAATCACCGGATCGTAAACGTTTTACTGATTTAGGTTCGCCACCTGTTCCAATTAGTGCTTTGTGGACAGCAAATGGTGACTTTTTACTCATATCAATGTTTGGCAGGGATAAAATTAAAAACCGTGAATTTTTAGCAATATTGTCAATGTTTATAGGTTGGGCAAATTAAGGCCTTTACCCAGGCACAGCAGCATTGGATCCATAAGCGAGAAAACAACTTCGTCCTGGCGTGCCTCCACCCACCACGGAGTCCAACAAGGGAGGCAGTGTGCCGGTCAACTGACAATAGTCAGGCACGGCGCTTACCTGGAGTACACCCAGAATATAGTGCTACAGCATCAGGGCGAGGATCCAAAGGGTAAACCCGACACCCCTTATCTGCAGCACTAACCCTACAGCAGTGTCTCTTCGGGGACACCGAAGAGAGGTACCACTAGCCGATTGACAGGAGAGGGATCACTCCTACCACCCGTCTACAGTGAAGCGTGGGCCAAAGGGAACGCAAAGGATCCCCAGAACACCATTTTCCTCCTTACGGGACGCCACACACGACAAACAAGCGGGTTGGCTAACCAACGGTATTAATCGAACACAAATAAAGCAACATAATCAAAATATTGAAAGGAATCTAAGAAAAAGAAACTAAACTAACGCTATACAAAATGTAAACCACATATGTTAGTAATAAAACGTCAAGTTTTTTCACTAGAAAAAAAGTAATTTTAAACCACAGAAGAGACGCCTGAGCTGGCACCCCTCTCTTAATTACCACACCACACCAACGGGAGGACGTTTGAGCTCTCGACAGATTTAACCTGCACCGCTCCCCTACACGGTGGGTCTTTAGTGGTACTGGGCTTGAACTCGTGACATGCCAGCCACGATCAGATACCTTGACCACTAGGTTACCGCGGCCACTCTACAGAGAGAGAGCCGATAGGTTTAATATTTGCACTGTCTCTAAAAGCAGCTGTTTTCGCAAACTTAACTCACGGATACCAAAATTTCTCCGTACGCACAGTTATCGGTAGAGTGAGTGAGAGTTATATTTAAGTTGAACGATAAAGAAACACAAGGGCTATTGTGGCAACGGACCATGTAATTTTGAGCCTCGGTCAAGTGACGAGGACGACCTTTGAGTTCACCCCCTCACCAATTACCACACCACACCAACGAGAGGACGTTTGAGCTCTCCACAGATTTAATCTGTACCACTCCCCTGCACGGTGGGTCTTTAGTGGTACTGGGCTGGAACTCGTGACATGCCAGCCACGATCCGATACTTGACCACTGGGCTACCGCAGCCCTAATAATCCCGCTGAAATATAATGTGAAATGCACATACAATTTTTTTTAAAGTACTTAGAATATTAGAAGGTTTCTTTCTGACAGTGAGAGAGACCATGCGCGCATAATGAAAACAAACCCTTTCAAAATTTTCTCAGAAAAAAAATTCTCATGAAACCGGAATAAAAAAAAATTGATTTCTGCAACTTATTGTAAATTCTATTTGCGTGTTTCCATTGTCTACGTCTACTCTCACTTTTATATTCACGTATTCTACTCGTATTTTTATATTCAGAAACGCAACATTGCTATCAGAAGGAGCATGACTATCGTTTCAACACCACACTCGGCGTCGATCACTTATATTCAAGCCATGCAAATAGATTCTTTGGCTGTATATTAATTCCTCTACAAGGGAATATGTGATTTTTAAAACATTTTCATAGGTATGGGAGAAAAAAAAATCCGTCACGTTCAAACTGGGAAAGACAAATTTTTCGTGGGGAGGTTTTTGACGTATATGACGCTTGTGGATAGAAAAATTTTTTCATTATTTTCTAAAAATAACATATTAACAAATAAATTTTGTAGCTCTATAAAATGTATTTATTATAAATTTATCCCACACAATTGCATCTTAAGTCATCGGTTAACACAGCTAAATCTGCCTCTCATTGGTATGAACTTATTAGTTTGCGTGAGTGAATGTGTTCATATCAACGCCACACTATAAAACACGATGGCTATTAGCGACGGACCTCGTAATTCTGAACCACGGTCAAGAGACGAGGTCGATACCTGAGCTAGCACACCTCTCCAAACTACTACACCATGCCAATGGGAAGACCGAGTTACGACAGATATGTGTATTAACCTCTCTGCACAGCGAGTCTTCAGTAGCACAAGGAATCGAACTCTCGACACACCGGCCATGAGTTCATGACCTTAACCGCTAAGCTACCGCGGCCACTTGACGAGGGTTGAATGGATGCGAGTAAAATTCACTTGTATAATGTTATGTTGTTGTTACTAATGCCACCTGATCGGCAAATATATATATTATATATATTCATTCATAGGATATTTAAAAAAATTTAATATCTTCGTAGTTGTTACAAAAACAAATCCGTACCAAAGCGTAAAAAGGTTGTTTTTTTTCTGTTTTAAAATTTGAGAGAGACACTAAAATTCTACTTATATCTACTATATCTTCTATTAGCTATTTAAATTTTACTAGTTCATGTTTTTTTTCTTTTTATTTAAAGTTTAAAAAATTACTATATGAATATTCTATAAATAATAGCAGAAAAATAAAATTGATCACTTGAACCTGAGACTAGAGAATGCCCGCAGAGTTCATAACGAGGACCACTAGGCTACCACGGTTACTCCATACATAGCAAATCACGTAGGGCTATTTATGGAGACGTTAAATCAAACAGCTAATGATTAGTTGAATGGAAAAACTAATTATATTACAAAAAGATTATTACATCGAAACTCTAAAATTTATGTTGCTGTCTTTGAAAGAATAAGTAGCAAAAGGAATTTTCCAAATATAATTAGAGAAAAAATTTACAAAAATAGATATAAGTTCTACTATTATATTTATTAAAAACCAAAATATTTTTTTTTATTCAAGAAATATATTAGGTTTTTACTTTCAAAGGAGTATATACTAAAAGCAAAATCTTTTGCTGACAAAACAATGGGGACTTTTTAAAGTTTTAGAGCGGCCTTATATATTTTTCTCTACACAAATTAACCTCCCCACAACATTCATTCTCTAAAAATCAGACTTTGAAAATTTAGAGAATAAATTTCACCAAAAAATGTCTGCAAAAATGAAACTAGAATAGATGCAGTGAATCAAGAAAAAATTTTTTAGATAAGAATTACAGCTTGTTTATTCAGACTTTATATGTAAAAATATTTTAGATCTTAGTAAATAGTGTCAATTTCAGGTCTTATGAAAAATGAATACTCAATGAGTAATATATTAAAATGAAGAGACACGGGCAAGTGCAGTCCTATTGAACAATACAGATACATAGAGAAAATAAATTTGTGGAGAGGAAAAAAAAAATAAATCCCTAAAGAATTTCCAAAATTTAATGCTATGTGAACTAGAGTAACAAAACAAATGAAATATAAAATTAGTTTTTCACGTAATC
Organism: Trichonephila inaurata madagascariensis; assembly: GCA_019973955.1. Lineage (NCBI taxonomy): Eukaryota > Metazoa > Arthropoda > Arachnida > Araneae > Nephilidae > Trichonephila > Trichonephila inaurata. The sequence continues at coordinate 36,604 of BMAV01013591.1, read as the reverse complement.
TAAGCCAATCTTGTTAAGCTAAAACCTTCCAATTTGACAAACAAATATTTAAAACATCAAATCAATGAAATTCAACTAAAAACACACAAAAAAGTTACAAATGGTTTATCAAAAAAGTATAGATAGAATAGTTCATTTTAATTAAATTGTAAATTTTTTAAAATTTACATCTTTAATTTTGTACTTCAGTTTGCACTTTTAAAATATTGTATTATTTACAAAATAATTTACCAAATAATAAAATTAATATTTTTTTGAAAAAAATCTTATGAAAAAAATTTCACAAAATATTTTTTTTTCCTGGTAGAATTAAAATCTAATGAAGTTCTCTTTATATTGTTTTTGCTCTGATAATAATTCAAATAATCATTTGGCTTTGTTTTGTGCAATTTCAATCAACGTTATTTCAGAGTAATAATATAAATGATATTTAGAAATTAATTGAGCTTATTATAATTTCTGATCCATGAATTTCACAAAATGTTTCAGTACATTAAAAAAAAATTATCAAATTCAAAAACTTTCTTTTCTGCAAGCATTTTTCATTCTTTTAAGTATGTTTTCATTCTAGAAAATGTAAATATGTAGTTAAAATATTTAGCTTACAAATAAAATTCTGATTTAAACAAAAGAGCAAGATGATAGTTTTCCCATAAATTAATTTTGCAGCAATAGTTTGTGCTCTTGATAATTCTATCAATCTCCTGAAATTCTGAATATTTTGGTATAATTGTGAAGACGGAATAATTAAAATATCCATAATCAGCGGGAGAAAGACATAAGCTTAGTACACATGAAAACAAACAGAAAAATTACAAATGTAGAACAAAAAAATTACACAAACCTAGATATTAAAATATACTACAGTATAGCCATTCTTAAAATTAAAAAAAATAATAACTTAAAAAAAAAAAAAAAATCATAAATGCACTGTTTAAAAAAATATTAGTCATGACTATTAAGTCTAAAGCACTGATTAATTTCCAAGTTAAAGATATAAAAACAATTTCTGCTTAACAGTACTTATAACAATTTACAAATAGGTAAAATATCTAACAAGGAGAGGGCACGACTAAGGAAATTCATTTTGGAACGAGACTTGATGTAATAGTAGTACTCCTTTAGGGTGTTCAACTCTCAATGTAATTCCGCCGAATGGCCAGTCAATTCGGAGAAAAAAGCCTTCGAAATTCATGCTCAGCTTTTATAAGATTAAACTTCAATTTCCTCCAACAATTTTGTAGCTTGGTTGATATATTGTCTGTATACTATGCGCGAGGTCTGGGTTCGATTCATCGGTATATTTTTTTTTCATTTCATTTAATTATTTTTAAAATTTAATAAACTTATTTATGAAAGGTTTATTAAATATTAAATGATATTTTATGTAATTATTTGTATATTTTATAAAGTAAAATATATATATATA
>BMAV01013591.1:21852-35075 GCA_019973955.1 Trichonephila inaurata madagascariensis | reverse complement strand
ATATATATATACTGTAACTATATAAATATTAAATTTTATAAATATATTTTTATATTAATAAATAATATTTATAATAAAATATATAATAAATATTAAATGATATTATACATAATAATTAGTTACAAATAGTTTTATAATGTGAAATAAAATAAACTATAAATAAAATATTATATATAATTTATAAAGTATATTATTAAATTAATTATTTTATATAAAATATAATAAAAAATATGTCTTTTTTATATATTATTAATTTAATTTTATAATTTCATAAAACATTTAATAAGTCCTTTTTATATAAATTTAAATAATTTTAAAAAGTTTATTTAAATCATTTCAATAAATTAATTTTAAAAATAAATTAATAATTCTTATTTTAATTAATTATTATAATTAAAAATTATTTTAAATATTTTTATTAATTATAATTTTAATAATAAATAATTTAAATAATAAATTTAATTGTTTTAACTTTATAAAATACAATATAATTACACAAAATATCATTTAATATTTAATAAACCTTTCATATATAAATAAGTTTATTTAATTTTAAAAATAATTAATTGAAATGAAAAAAAAAATTTACCGATGAATCAAACCCAGATCTTGCACATAGTATGCAGACGATATATTAACCAAGCTACGAAATCGTTGGAGGAAATTGAAGTTTAATTGTATAAAAGCTAAGCATGAATTTCGAAGGCATTTTTCTCCGAATTGACTGGCCATTCGGCGGAATTACACATTGAGGGTTGAACACCCTAAAGGAGTATTACTAGTACACCAAGTCTCGACCCCAAATGAATTTCCTTAGTCGTGCCCTCTCCTTGTAAGAATAAAAATGCAGTAGAGATCATACAATACTGTATTTTAAGAATTAGGTATATTTTTAACATATTCATAACGGAAAAAATGTAAACATATTTTAGTTGTGAAAATTAAATAACTGTTTTATTTCTTTTTAATTTGCATGCATGATAAGTCAATGAAAACATGGGTTTGACATGTATGTGTATCATACAAAATTTTCCAATTTAAAGCAAGAACTAATTTTCAGAAAAAAATTAATTGAAACTAAACTAATATAATTTTAAGGGAATTGGAACCTCAAAATACTTAAAGCTTTACCTTTTTTTGATTTTGGTTGTAAAAAAAAGAGGACATTTTACCGATTCTATAAATGTATTATTTACAATAATTCCACAAAAAGCAGGAAAATTCAATTTTAGAATCATAAACACAAAGTGTTCCACCTCCTTTTTAAAGGGGCACGATTTTGAATTGCACTCTTTTTTTATAATTAGCCCACACAACAAATTTTTCTGTATATATATATGTATTTATTTATTCCTTATATATATAGTCTCTTTCTTATGCTTGGTATATAAATGCTTTTGGAAACAATACTATTTCATACTTAAGCAGCTCTTGATAAAACAGCATTGGATAAAGACAATGATAGTACCTGTACCTCAAGAGCAATTATTTAGTGCTGTAAAAATTTTAAATGGCAATTCTAGTTATTACTGCATATAAAAAAGTACAAATACTGCAATAAATCAGATTGAATTATCATTAGTGATAAATTGAAGGTAGTACAAGAAAAGCAACATTGCTAAATTTTTACAAGTTTGTGAAGCAGATTAATTCGGAATGCTTCTAAAGAAATTGGAATAAAAATGAAAATTTAAAAACAAAATTTGAATGGTACAGAAAAAAAATTATAAGTACTTTAGCCCTCTAACTATATATATATATATAGAAAGATTATAATACTAGATTGTATTAACTATTTTGTGAATTTCATACAAAACAATTGTGTTTTTTCAAGAAAAATATAACAAAGGTATAGGTGTACTTTTTTCAAAGCCTGTGTTTCATATATAAATGTAATTCATAAAATACAAATATTTCTTCCATAAAAAAAATATTTTTCCAATATATGCTCCAAATTTAAGAATTTTAACATTTTTCTATAAATATTGAAGAAAATTTAAATCAAGTTTAAAAATTTTTCAATAACTGAATTAACTTTGATTTTTTAAAATTATGTTCAATATACAAGAATATTATAATTATAATTACTTAGTATTTTTTTATACTTTTAAATTGAACATATTTCATGCAAAATATACTTACGAATATGTACACAATTTGCAAATGTTACATTTCATTAATCTTAACCATATACTGTTAATATTTAATGGCTCAAAAATAAATTACCATATAATTACTATAAATAGTACTCCTTTTACACATGTGATATAAGATAAATTAATTTACTTTGTCAGACATTTCAGCAACATATTTTCCTAACAAAAGTGGAGACAATGTCCATAATGCTATATTATCATGCAAAGATAGTGCTCAAAGTGAAGCATTAAAAAACACAAGTTGGTGTTTAATATAGAAGGTACTGTTAATTACTGGTGACAAGTGTTTATAAAACCTACATAGCAATAAAAAAGCATCCAAGAAAGGTAAAATTTAAAACTAAAAAAAAAATTAAAGATAATAAAATAATGTAGAATAGTCCAATTAACAATAATAAATGCTGCATTGCAAAAAAAACACATAATTTTTCAAAGCATGGTGCAAATTACGTTTATTTTTTTATCTCCTCAAAATGAGTTTTTTGGGAAAATTCTGTTACCTTTCTCAAAATTAATTTTATCTATAGCGTTAATATTTTCATGTTATAAAAAACTTACTTGTTTCTAATACACTGTGTGAATGTATATATATATATATTTAAATGAACTTTAAAAAATTTTAGATACTGTGACATATTTGCATAAAAATTAAGGGAAATTTGAGTCACAAAATTACAAAATTTTTAATAATTTTGTTTTTAATTTGATTGCACTCACTATGAAGACATATTTACAAACACTCTACAAATTGTTAAAGTTATATATGCAGTAGATTTTATTTAAGATTTAATTAATAGTAAAAACATGACTCTCAAAAATATAAAAATGTGTAGATAATATAAAAATATAAAATGTGTAGATAAGTTCCGGATTTTCTGATAAGAATAACAGAATAGTTAACTCACTTAAACAATTAGTTATCACCAATTTTTAAGATTCTCTCAAGCAGAATTTATTAAAAGTTTAATAAATTTGTTTTTAGAAACACATATTCTGTACTTTTAATATTTTATTTCAAACATACATTAAAATAAAATAAGTGTCACATCAACATACAGTTTTAAACATATATTTGAATTTGTTATTCAACTAAATAAGCATTGTCTAACTAATTTCAGCTATGATTCACACAATGAAAATCTTTAAATATAGTAGTCACTTTATTTTACATTTTCTTTCAATTCCCACGCTATTATTTCTTCAGCTTTTCGACGTTTGTAAGTTTCATCTGCAAAATAATTAGAATAATAAGAGTTCCCTCAATATTTAAGAAGCAATGTTTTCTAAATATTATAACTTCAAAAAAGTTACTTAATAATTAAATAGAGAGAGTAAACCAATAACTATTCACACACACACAAACATAAGTCCTTCCCCAAATATAAGATATTCATCACAAACTTTCTTATAATGCATACATAAGAACAAAAATTCTTATCCAGAAAATTTGTTTATACAAATAAATAAAAGATATATAATAACTTGATTACACAAGCATTATGTAACATTTTTGAAAATATTCTAATACTAAAAATTTAAAACAGACGATAAATGTAGTTTCTAAATCATTTGTATTCCTAAGAAATTGAAAGTCATTCATAGCACTTGATACAATTTCAACAATAGATTTATTAGAATTGACAACAAAACAAAGTAATAACACATCTAAAGATATAAGTATAAAATCATTAAATTTCCAAATTAACTCAGTCATCCATATTTGATTAATTCAAAATATGTTTGATTTGATTTTTTTTAATTACATTGCACTCTGAAACAACACAAGGGTAAAAGGCAACAGATCTCGCAATTTGGAACCTCCGTCAAATGACGAGGACAACATCTGAGCTACCACCCCACTTTTCAAACTTCCACACCACACCTACATGGGAACTTTGAGCCAAGGCAGATTTAATGTGTATCAGCTCTACTATATATGATGGGGGGGTCTCAAACTCCGACTTGCTAGTCAAATGTTCAAGACCATGACCCCTCTGTTTCAAAATGGATGAGGAAATATAATATTTTAAAGAAAAAATTGTTAAATGTATATTAAATAATATAATTTAACACAGAATTTTTTTCAATGAGTTTCATTCAAGAATTTTATTTGGTTTTGAAAAAAGTTTAGTCATTCATTTTGTTCTAATCATGAGTTACCATTAGACAACTAGATGTACATATACATATATATATATATGTACCTATTTATATAGATAGTCAAAAATGTAAATAACTTATTAGGTTAGTGCAAAAATAATTGCAGTTTTTTACTATAAATTTTAAAGCAGCTAATCTCTTGGCTTAAAATAAAGTTCATTAATCAAAATAAGAGCCATCAGAATTTATGCATCTTTGCCACACAAAAAAAGTCTATTGATTGTAGCAACATAGAATTCTGGAATTTTAGAACCAATAAATTCTTCAAAGGCATTTGAAAAATAAAGACCTCCTTTTGCAAAAAGTTGTTTTGAGGTGCTTAAAAAAAAATGGTACGCTGTTCATAAACTAGTCTGACATTATCATGCAGCAAAATTAGTCCTTTTTGATTAACCAATGCTGGGTATAAAGTTACAGCTTTTGGTGCATTGTCAATTTCCTAACAATACTTTTCTGATGTGATGGTTTCACCAGGATGCAAGAAGTTGTAGTGAAAGATCCCACTTGATGACTACCAAACATAGTAACCATAATCTTCATTTCATGCAGCTTGGATTAGGGGAAGAATTTTGGTGCTTAATTTCAGTACAGCCACTGTACAGAATGTTATTTGTTGTTGTCTAGAACCAACATTTTGTCACAATACAATCAAGAAATGGATCATTTATGTTGCAAAGAGAAGCAGCATGGAGCAGACTTCATATTAGGAAAGTTTTTGGTTTGTGTTCAGTTGATGAGGCACTCATTTATCTAACTTTTTTAATTTTCCCATCTGGTATAAACGAACTAATTTGATATCCAAGTGTTATGCGTGAAGCACTGGTTTGGCATGATTAAGAAATTACGCCAAGCAGCACTTGTTGTCAAATGATGTGGAATCCAAGATGGTGCTTTAGCTGTAACAAATTGTCAGGAAAATAATTTTGAAGAAAAGTTTTTAAATATATTGAAATGTATTTCAAATAAAGAATATAGGAATGGATTGAAAATAACCAATATAAATAAATAATGAATAGCAATATAATATAATAATAATTAAACATGATTATATTATAAATAAAGTAATTACATAATATATATTACAATTAATAATGAATATAAATTAATTGCTGATAACTTGCAATACTCCAAACAGCTGCATGTTCCTTTAAAGAATTTCATTGAACAAGGAATATATTTAAAAATGAATTATTTAAAAATAAATTAATGTGGAAATGTGTAGTTTGCAACAATAATTAAAAAGAACAATCCTCCTATTCTTTAAAAAATATCCTGGTACTCACCAATGATAAAAGAAATATCCATATTCAAAAATAGCACAAAATGCAACAGAAGACTGAAGCTGCTAGTTTGAAGAATGACTGCAATGAAAACGGTTCAATTTTTAAAGAAATCGAATCAAAATCATCTGAAATTAATAGGGTTACAGCAGGGGAAAAAACAATAAAAATTAACTATAATATACATCATCCCCATAGCAGCCACATTATCACCATGTCAAAATAATCATATTGTAACATTATTGTCCATCTTGGCAAACATAACTTAGCGCATAGCACTCGGATATCAAATTAAGTTTAAAATAGCACATGATAAAATAAGATTATATTCTGTTGCAACATTGTGATTTGATAATATTTGTTTAAAAAACCTTTTTCTAAACAAATTAAATAAATCAATCTTTTTGAAAAACAGCATGATTTACATTTTAGCATGATTACAGCATGATTTACTAGCATTTACAAGAGAAGTCAAATTTCAACTCTAGATGTCATAACTATTTAACAAAGAAAAACTGCTTGCAATTTAATTAGTAAAGGACATCACCAAGATACAAAATAATACTGACTACAGAGTGAAAAATAAACAAATACTTTTCTCATGTGTTTTAATTTTATCCAAATTACTATAAATTACCTCAAAATTTATTACATAAAAAGGCATACGTGAAAAAGTTTCTTACAAAAATTTACTCCGTGAAATTCCCATTTGATCATTGTAAATTCTAATGCTGCTCCAAAAATGAAGAACAGAGGTAAAAACCTATAAACTCCAAATCTTTCTTTTCCAGGCCATTTATTTAAAACTGCACCTATAGCACGCTTCATAGATTCTGAAAAAGGAAAATTAAAAAACAAATTAGAAATGAAATTTAGATTAAAACTAATTTTAAAGACAATAACACCTTTTTGATAATTCAGATTTTTCCTTACATTGATTTCAGAATTCAAAAGTAAACTTGTTGTGGAAACTTTCTTAATCATTTAATAACATTGTTTCTCTTGTTAAAAGCAGACAATTTACAGAATTTATAGTTTAATACAAATTTTATTAAAAACAAATAATTGATTGACCATATTAAAAGATTCCTTTAACTACAAGTTACCTAAAAAACTTCAAAAATTTTAGGTTTGTTTTAGCTTACTAAGTAATTACCAAGAATCAAATATTTGTCATTGTTATCATAAAATCTGTTCCGATTAGATTAAAACTAAATCCAGATATGGGAGCTTTGTATAAATTTACCAAATTAAATACAATTAGCATACAAACAAAAGTTTTGTAAAAAGAGAAAGAAAAAAATTAAGTCATTTAAAATTTTGGTAGCAAAAAGAAAAAAAAATGCCTTTAGAATAAGCAAATATATTTTTTATCGTGAGAAAAAGTTATCTGCCTCTCTCTCGAGATTATACAGTAAGTATAACATTCATATTATCAAATTAAAATTATTCAAAATTACCTTGATAAAAAATGAGATTTAAAAGAAGATTTGGAATTAGTCATAGTTTGTGTGAAAAATATCAATTTAATTTAATCAAATCATATTTTACACACCAATACAAAATTGTTCAATACAATAGGATTAGCAAATAAAGAGCCTATAAAATTCAATGATATACATTTGTTAATAAATATTGCATATGTGCTTAAAAAATTTCTTATTAAAATATATAACAAAATTACAAACTGTATAATTTTACACTATTTTAAAACTTATCTTCTGGTTACTTGAATTTTTAAAGAAGTTACTAATTAATGCAGTCCTACTTTAAGAGATAATCATGTATATGTTTTACATACACACAAAGTTTATTTTTTGAATTCATCTTAAAAACCAGCACAATAAAAATATTAAGAGATAAGTATTTCTTCACTAATGTTTTATCAGTGAGGATTATTTCACTTTTCATGCATTCAAGATATTTATCTTACAATTCATAGATATAGAGATTAATGATTCTTCATATTTTTTATAGTCATTTTAAATTAAACCTATAAAGGAACTAAAACTATACCATGTAAAATTGTTGACACAGTTAAATAGATACCTGCATACTGTAATAACTTTTAGCCTAGAAGATATTTAGAATCACACAATGGAAATTTGAACACATATATGCATATTTCTCTTACTTTATATGTTTACTGCATCATTTCCTTTCAAAAAGGTAAAGACATAACAAATTACTGTACATTTTTCAAATTACTGTACTGTACATTTTTCTGAGCCACTGACTATCATTTAATAGTAAACCTCCACGCTCAAAAGAAAAAATAAAAGTATTGTTATATATTTACATATATACTAATGTTTTGAAAAATACATTTAGCCACATGTTTGTTTCCTATAGTTTAAACTCAATACATGTAGCATGACTGTAACAACTGAACTTCCCATTAATAAAATGTGCCTTATATATATCAAACTTTTACTATTGCCCCAATTAAACGCCTACAATTTTAAAATAGATTTGATTTTCAATTTTGAGTTAAAAAAAATACAAAATGTACGCTTTCTTGTAAAAAAAAAAATTATTCATAAAACAGGAATACTAAAATAATCATAAACTAGTACCTAATTATTTTGTTAAATCAAAAAATATTTAGAATTAGAATACAGTACAATTTTTAGACGAGAAAGTAGATAACTTACATTCAAAAATTTCGACCACTTAACCAAATATAAATTGATTTATATGAGCTGGTAAACTCTTAAATCAATGAATTACCAAACAAAATTAAAACATTTATCACACACACACAATGCAGATTTAATTCAGAAAAAACAACAGATTAGGTTTACCCAGTACCTTTAAATTCATAAGCATCTAATCACCAAAAAAATAAACATTCAAAACGTTATGTAAAAACTTATTCTAAATCAGTTCAGTTCAGTACAGTGATAACACTAAATCTGGGATACTGACAGATAAAAAGAACCCTTAAGACCAGACGTGTAATGCTCGATTTTGCTGGAGGCACAAGTCTATAATCTGCAAACTAGATGGGTTACTTTCAGGGCTGGACCGTGACCTTTGGGGGGCCTGGGCTAACGACATCTGGGGACCTCTAAATAATTAAAATTTTTGCCATTTTCCTAAAAAAATATTTTGTGTGGAAAAATTTAAAATATACGAAACCTAAGAGGGTTTTTTAAAAAATATTTTTTTTTTATTTCAAACTATTTAAATACGTTATAAACAATAACATAACTTACAAAAAAAACTTTTCTACACTTTTGTGCTGTAAATTCTTTTATTTACTAATCACATTTTAAGTCTTTCGTGAAATCAGTATTAATAGAAAGAAGTGATAAATAATTAATCCTAATATATATATATATATTTGTCATTGTTGTCCTATATTTGTTTTCTATATAAGACATTTTAGGGAACACACATTCCGCTTCATAACCAGTAATATGGAGTGTTATAAAAATCTTTAAAATAGTAGACAAGTTTGGAAAAACGTCCACAAATTTCTTTTTAAAACTTAAATTGATTATATCACTACAAGTATAGGACTCTAGCTCAGCTTGTTTTAGATAAGTTTTGAATTGAGCACCTTCATTTACTAAATGTTTGATCTCTATGAATAGTAATCAATAATAGCACGTACCCTCTCCAGGTCGACTTTCTCCTTACATTGGTCTTGCAAATCCATCAAAAGATTAAATTTCTTACTACATTCTGCATATACTTGACTTCTTGTATTTAAATCAAGAATTAGCTTATATAACGCAACAATAAGCGTGTCTCTTAAATTTTTCTGTCCCATAGGCAGCTTTTTCTGTGGATTTATCCACAAATTTTAAAATAACCCGTCATCCCATCTCTATATTCTGTCTCTAAACTAAGACTTAATTTTTTTGGTTGTGTTTTGATACTCCTTTAGTTTTTGATCTGGTTCATGTCGTACATTCCTCATAAACGTTTCTAATGACATAATGAACACACATTCTCTTCATAGATGTCAAAACCAGAAGTCTTTATAATTTTTTTGTTAACTGTGAAGGAAGAAGGTTCGTTCTGGGTACCTTCCATTCCGAACGCAAGTACGTAACCAATCACGCCAAAACGATCGTCAACGCGTGATGTTGGTACTAGTTCATATAGATATCACACCGCCACATACTCCCCCGCCAGTGTTTCGGCGAATAGGCGAACAACGATACCATATTCGTGGCGAGTATGTAAGCAGTTGCGTCACTTGGTGGGTTGCGTCATTCGTGCGAGACGGCTTTGAGAATTGCGTCATTTGTGTGAGACGACTTTGATTGCGTCATTTGTGTGAGATGACTTGAGAATTGCGTCATTTGTATGACGGTTTGATTGCGTCATTTGTGTGAGACGACTTTTTGAGAATTGCGTCAATGTTTGACGGCTTAGTTGCTTGTGCGGTGGATAGATGGCGCCACGACTGCGGCGCGTGAAGGGTGCGGTTCCTTTGCACGGCCAGGGTCACCAATGAAGGAAGAAGGTTCGTTCTGGGTACCTTCCGTTCCGAACGCAAGTACGTAACCAATCACGCCAAAACGATCGTCAACGCGTGATGTTGGTACTAGTTCATATAGATATCACACCGCCACAACTGAATTAAATCTTTCTAAAATTTCTTCCCAAAATATAATTAAAATGGCAGTTTCGAGTTTTGTTAATGTATTAAATAAATTTACTGCATCTTTTCGGAAAATCAGTTTTCTCATTTTCATTGTCACTAAACGTCTTAAGAATATTCAGGATATTACCATAATTACCTTTTAAGGCTTCAACAGCATCGTAGTGACAAGACCATCTGGTTTGATTTAAACTTTTTGAGGTAAATTCAGTTTAATTTCACTATTTAGAAGTTCCCACCTATGGGTCGAAGCAGAAAAGAAAATATAAATTTGTTACACTAAACCAAAAGAGTTCACGATTTCAGTTACAACCTTAACTCATTCTGCATCAACCAGATTAAGAGAACGTGCAGCACACGGCACATAATTAGCGAATTTATTTTTTTTCTTTTAGAAGAGCTTGCACACCATTATATCGACCGGACATATTGGCAGCGTTGTCAAATGACTGTCCCCTACAATTATCCAATAGGAGTCCATTTATTTCTAAAAATTCTTGTAGAGGATTAAATAAGTATAAGCCAGTGTGACTGTACTAATTTTAATTAATGAGACACAACTTTCATACACTTTTCCCCGAAAACAATATCGTAGTACAATAGCAAATTGGTCATTGTGAGACAAATATGGTGTTGAATCCATCCCAATTGAATAGTACTTTGTGTCATTGTTATTTATTTGAGTTGTAATTGTTTTAATGATTTGCTTGCCCATGATCTCAAATATTTGCTCATATACTGTTCTTGATAAGTACGATATTAACTATTTTGGTCGTAATTCTCACTGTTCAATATGTTCACGAATGAATGGGTTGAACTCTGCTAGCAGAGTTCCACGGCACCCATAGAATTCCCATTATGAGGAGAACCAAAACTTCCTCGGTACCTCTAAATGCTAAACCTCTTTTATAGACAAATACTTAACTACCGCAACAACACGTTTGAGGACATTGTGGTAATATTCTGTATCTTTTCTTAGTTGCTCCTTTAACTGTTTATCTAAAACAGACTTATTTTCTTTTCGTGTCAACCAAATTAACATTGAATTTTTATGTTCAATAGAATTTTCATGATTTTTTTAAACAACTTATTGTGTGTTTCCAATCAAAAAAGCCGGCTGTGTATTGAGAATTTGTTTTAGAAAAAAGTTTGTAGGGTCAAACACAAAAAACACTACCAACACTTGTTGAATAACATAGCCAGGATCTTTCAAGTACTTGGCCATTTTTAAGTTATTCGTTAAGGATTATTCGAAAATGATCACTTTTGTTCTTTGTATTCGCTTACAGAAAAAGAATATATATTGTTTGGATCTTTATTTTGAAAATAACTCATTTCATATGTGAAAGAATATAATCAATAAAATTATTACTTAGCGATTTAGGCCATGAACCCTCGTCAACGTATTTCTCAAACTGAATCCCAACATTTTATAAACACTTTTCGGTCGGGGCATTACTGATGTTCTCTAGCTGAACAATATTTCTTTCAGAAGGCTGCTGGCAATCGAGATTTTCATATTTCCTTAATATTTGCTGTTTGGGTTTTTCAGTTTTCTTTGGCTAAGTTATTTTCCCTTTCGTTTGTTAATGTATCTGCGTTTGTTATATTCTAGTTACTTTGTTCCATTGTAAAAAAAGTTGAAGTTTTGTCATATTTAATTTTTTTCTCTCGATTTAAGGCTACACAGTACCCTTTCCCAAAAATTGTTCTTGGAAACAGTAACTTTAAAAATAATTTATGTTTTATATTTAGATTATATGTTATTAAGCTGATTCTGTAAGTAAAAAGTCAGTTTGACCAGCCATTATTTCACAATTTAAAAAAATTAGAAATTTTTGAAGTTTTTCAAACTTTCATAAAATGTTCGATTTTTAAAATTCTTTAATAATTTTAAATTATTTATTTTCCTTGAATTATTGAAAACAATAGTGTGGATTTGAAAAACTGTTCCCGTGTTGATTTTTAATAATTATTTTTTTAGCTAAACCTGGAAAATACACGAAATTTTTAAAAAATATTAACTTACGCATTTTTTAAAGAAATATAACTAGAGATCTCAGACTTAAATCCGTACTATTTTTTAGAGAGCATTCTCGTTTGGGAGTACATACAAAAATTTCAAGATTCTATGTTTAACAGAAAAAAAGCCTTAGGGCTTAGAATACCCTTATACCTTCAAAATTAAAAGTCTGAGAAAAACGCATTTAAAGTTTGTAAAGACATAAAACAAAAACTTATAATGCCCGTTAAGCTCTAATTTTTAATATGTTATTTCCCAATGTAATTTCTACACACACATTAAACACTACTTTAATTTTATATGACTGAAAAAAAATTTTCTAATTCAAAATATACTTTTACATAATATTGATAGCATTTGTTACCTAGACAGGTTATTTAGCTTAATCTTAACCTATTATTTTCACAAAAGTTTTGAAACACAAAGCATTTATGTTCATAATAATAATACTACTAACTTAAGCTAAAAATCACCAGCTTTGTACATAAAATTTAATTTTTTTTCAGTTTAAATTTGGGGCAGTTTAGCAAATTTGAGTGTTTGTGGTGCACGACTTTAAAATAGTATTATATAGTACTGTGACGGCTCACGCGTCCTTTCTCTAACATAACCTCTGTGTTCTTTGACGGCCACGATTAATGGCAAATCTTTTCCAACCCAAATCCAAGAAGTGAAATGAAGGATAGATGCAAATAAGATAACCTTTACAAGGACAGAAGTTTTAGTAAGCGTGATGGCAATTTAGAGAAAGTTCAGCGTAGAAAAGGTAGAAGTGTAAACTGACGGCCTACCCAAGAATCACGGAAATCTCGCCATTAATTCAAGGTACATACCATTGTACTCGAGCCTAACGGAATATCTGAAGTTAATTGAACCGGTGCTTGAAAATTCAAGGTAGGAAGATTATTTTCCGAATTCGAATATATTATTAGGGATGAGAGTAGGCGGATATAATATAATTATATAGATAAGTGATCCAATTGCGT
>BMAV01013590.1:1497-12946 GCA_019973955.1 Trichonephila inaurata madagascariensis | reverse complement strand
GTGTCGTCCTCGTCACTTGACCATGGTTCAAAATTAAGAGGTCCGCTGCCAAAAGCCTTTGTGTAGCTGAACAGTGCGACGTTAATCTCCATTCACTCACTCGTTCACAAAAACAACAGCAACAGCAAAATCAGGAACTCTTGTTGTACATTACTCAGAAAGAACTTTGAGATAATGCAAAACTCCACATAAATTTGTTCCATACATGAAAAAATCTTAGTTGCTGTAGGCCGCAGTAGCCGAGTGGTCAAGGTATCGAATCATGGATGGCCTTGTTAAGAGTTCAAGCCCAGTACTACTAAAGACCCACTGTGTAGGGGAGCGATGAACGTTAAATCTGTCGAGAGCTCAAACGTCCTCTCGTTGGTGTGGTGTAGTAGTTTGGAGAAGGGAATGCCAGCTCGGGTGTAGTCCACATCACTTGACCATGGTTCAAAATTACGTGTTCCGTCGTCAAAAACCATCGTGTTGCTGAACAGTGTAACGTTAATATTCACTCACTCACTCTTAGTTGATGAATGGAACAAAGTTATATATAATCCAATACAACAATTTCGCATGATTTTCCCATTATTAATCTTGTATTTTTTTTATTTTTTTATTCTTGACTTAAACTTTCCTCTGAGTACAAAATGTTAATTTTTCTCTCTTATTTAATGACTAAAAAATAATTACATTAATGTATATGTCAAAAACGCCATTATTAATTTTTAAATATGTAAAATAGTTATAAAAATTGTTAGTTTCTAAAATTCCAATTTCATTCATGAAATTCAAAATTTTAATTTTTCAGTATGGTATTATATAGTATTCACAAATAGTAAATATGCAGCTTATAAAAAGGAAGTATATTTTTAAAATTTAATTTGCTTTGATGTGTTAATTTACTTATCAAAGAAAAGTCAAGTTATTTTATTCTGTGCACAACTTCATTAGCTGTGAGTTAGTAATAAATTAATTATTCAGATTTCATTTTCATTAGAAGTAACTCACAATGTAATCATTAAATATTCAAAAGCTATGCATCAAATGAATTAAACCTAGAAATAAAATTTTACTTCGACATAAATACTGATGCATTTCTGAAATGAGCTGCTATTTTAGGATATGCATTTGTTATTCATTATGCCCTATATGAAATAGTATACCTAAGCATTAGATCAGTTAATTGCAATGCTTGCCTTTAAAGATCTATTAAATAGATTAATATTACTTATAGGAATATTATAAACAAACATTCGAGCATCTTATTTGTGTATTGCTGTAATTTGATCAGCATTATAAGTTACTGGAAGAATAATACGAGTTCGAGTTACTGAGTTATAATGTACAGATTTCTAAAAATATGGATTTCTCTTAAAATTTCAAATAATTCAATTAGATCAACATTATGAGCTGAATTCAATATTATGAATGATTTTTCTTGTACAGTGGATTCCAGATTTATACTATACAATTCGTACAATCTCAAAACTAAATTGTATTTATTGAATGCCTTTAGGATGAAATATGAACGTAACTTCCATTATACATATTGAGTCGCAATTTCTTAGTTAGATTTTAAATTAATCTGTTAAAATTATATATATCAATAAATGAAGATAAATGTATTACTTATTATAACATCTAATTAAACTAGTAATTGGATTTTTATTGTTTCATTTTATAATATTAATAATTGCATTTAATCTTCATATTTAAGGGAAATAACATTACTGTTTGCTATTTGAAATAGAAAAATGTTAATTAGTTACATATTGAGTAAAATTTCCACGTTAGTTTAATTACGATTATTTTTTTATTCAAAATCAGGGAATTTTTTTCATCAATCAATTCATTATTTATTAAGCTTAAATTAATAACGATATTTCAAAAACAATGGACAATATACCATAAGAAACCTTTTATTATAGAATTAAATAACAAAATTTAAACGATTTTTAATCTGTTTTACACCTACAAAAGAAAATGTGGGATATGATCAATTTAAGGTATCCGACTACCCTAAAATCATGATTTTTTTCAAAACTTGACACTTTTTTTTAAGATTTTATTTTATATGCCAGCTAATAAAATACCAAGTTTTTATTTTCCATTCACTAGAACAAAAACTACAAGTGTTTTTGTAAAAATAGATGCCATAACTTAACACAAGATGTCAAACTTTAAAATGCGTTTTACTCGAAATGTGTTTTTTTTTCGAAAAGCTCAAACGGGAACAGCAATGGCTCAAAAAGTTTTGAAAATAATTTGCTGAAATTTTTTCTGTATTTTTTGTATAACAGTAGAAGTATTTTAACCTTCAGAGATTCATCAATCACTGTTTTATTTCAAAATGTACAGTCCTTTATTGGAATATAATCACTGTTTTTTTAATCAATTTTATATAATATCTAAGATAAAGTACTCTAGTTTTTGTAAAAATTAAAATATCTCTTATCCTGAAAGTCACTTCAAACAGGAATAACAAAGTAACATACCTAAATTGAAAAATTAAGAATTTGTTCATAAAAATTTTGTACAGAGCAGGCCCCATTTACGTAATTTTTTTGTACATTTTCAACAGTTTTTTCCCATTTTAATACTAATAAACTTTTTTTCTGTTTTCAATTTTAGGATTTTTTTCTTAAGATATACAAAATAAATCTAAAAATCACAAAAAAACAAAAAAAAAATCCCCATTTCTCCATTTTTTTCAAAAAAATGTTGTCGCAAGTAGTCGGATACCTTAAGAAAAAATATTATCGAGAAGATATAGTAGAGAAATAACCATATATAGTAATAATCACATTAATCGAGAAAAAAAACCATATTCATGCAAAGACATATTTTACCTATTGTTTAAAAAATAGCGCTAACATATTTAGCAATTGTTAAATATTTTTAATGAAGTATATACTTGGGAATGTTTTGAAAATTTTATGGTATTTGCACAATTGACTTACAAATTGCTGTTTTGAATTACGGAACAATTCAGAGAATTGAAACTAATAAATTATTTTTAAAAATTGAATTTATGATGTCCAAAATTGTATGCACAAAAACGAAACATTCACTTTTTACAAGGTTCAAAGTCCTTTATAGTGATCTGATAGGATCTAATATGTGATTTTCTATGGATAACACCAAATACGGGAAGATTTTTGGAGAAAGTCTGTATCAAGCTTCTTTGATTGCTAAATTTTATTTTAGCGGTAGCTTAATCATCATTGTCAAGAATTCGTAGACGGCGTGTAGAGAATTTGAGTTTAAGGGTCACTAAAGACTCATCACATAAAGACACTGTTACATATCAAAACCATAGTGACTGAAATTCATTTTACGTTGCTGTGGTGGGGAAGATTAGATACTGCCGTGGGTAGCTTAGTGATTAGAGCATCAGACTCCGGATCGGAAGGCCTGGGTTCGATGCCCGATGCCACCAAATACCTTCCGAGTACACGCGGAGTACGTGCTCGTTAAATCAGTGGTTCCGAAAGTCTTGTGGGCTGAATCACGAGTGCAAGGACTGGAGAATATTTCCCTTCCCTTCAGTTCCATGTCAAAATTGTGAAAGTGGAGATAAGTGATATCGCGCCATCTATCATCCCTTCGGGGAATTTAACCGAGCTAATTCGTACTGTCCCCAGTATGTGGTTGCCAACGACAAGCTTATTTCTAGACCAATGCCATCATGAATTTCTTGGGCCTCGATCTGACTACGTCAGACAAGTGACATTAGAAACAATAACAGATAATGCTACACACACAGTTAAGGTGTCACTTTACTTCCCACTCTACATCACCTGAGTGAGGTTCAAAGTTATGAAATTCATTGCCAACCAGAAAGCTTCTAAGTGCTACATCAATAAAAAATCAAATCAAATTCATTATTGTGATTTGGTTCCTTTTTTTTTTTATTAGTACTCTCTTTCACATTCTTGCAGATATGCCGTGAGAAGTGGGATATCCATCGGACTTAGACATAAATTAAGTGTAAGCACTAACATTTTCACGCTAAGAGTTTTTCTCTTCCCTATTACAAAAAACTGGAAATTCCGTTTTTGGAACCGATTTAAACTAAATGAAATTTGTAAAAATCACTTACCCTCATTTTTCAGCTTCCACACTTTCGTAATTCTTCGAAAAGGTTCTGTGGATACTTCGGTATATTTATAAACCATACTGCACAACTGCTACGCGCTATACTCTAAAAACGTATCCTATTTATGAGAAGTATTTGTATAAATTATTATTTGTGTACTTAAATGTTAGCATATCGTTTTCTTTTCTTCTCTTTGTTTTCTGATTCCAATTATAAGGATTTTTCCTTCAAACTTGAGATACATGTTTATAATCACAGTATTCACTCACAGTGAGTATTTAAAGGTTGTTAAACATTTGCTATTACACTAAAATATGTGTATGATAAAATTATCGCAGTATCGTGCGCTTAGTAACCAAAAGAAAAAGTCTTGTATTTTAATAAAATGCTTGACAATTGTTTAGGAATATTCACATTTTTAGGAATAAATCAAAATAATCATTTATTGAAGAAATGAAACTTCGTATTATCTTTGGAGAAAAAATAGTTGACCTTTCAACTTCTCTTTCATTTTTGGAAACAACCAAAAGTTCGACGATGCCAAATCATGATTGTAAAAAGGTTGTGGAACCACTGTGAATTTCAATTTTCCTGTGTTTTCGCACTGCAATGCGGTCTTGCATTGTCGTGGTGCAAAAGAAAGGCATTTCTTTCCGGTCTGATTCTTGGGATACGTTATTTGAGGAATCGTAACGTTGCACAGTACCTGTTGGAATTCACCGTCAAACCTTTAGTCCGAAATTCCGTGCAGAACGCACTACTTGAATCCCAAAAGATGGTTAGCGTAACTTTTGTTGCTCACATTAACGTTTGGAATTTCTTGACACTTGGAGAACTAGGATGATTACATTTTATGGATTGTCGCTTGTTTTCTGGGTCTAATGATGAATCCAGGATGCCAAAGTTCAGACAGAAGTGCGCAAATGGATACGCAAACAACCAGAATCTTTCTTCATTTACGGAATGACAAAATGTAAAGAACGATTGAACAAATGTGCAGCTGTTAGTGGTGACTATGTTGAGAAAAGAGTTTACAATATGCAAGAGTAATAAATTCCCTTACTTCTAATACTTCTGTTATTATTTTACCTTGTCGGAAACTTATTTTATACTATTGGAGACCTTACGTATTAATCCCCCTTCGTATGTAAAATGACACAGATTTTGCCTCACGGAAAAAGAGGAAATAGAACAAAAAAAGAAGCGTAGTCTTTGGAGCATTTCCAAACAGCCACTCAAATGTGTTTTCTTGCCAGATGTAAATTATGAGTACCTCAGTAAAGTATGTGATCCTCCCAGATATTAATTTACATTTGGCTTTTGTTATTCATGCTGCCTACAAACCTTTGGAAAAGTCCTTAGAAGATATTGTCCCTTTCCTCTCTCAAAACATTTGCCAGTTCTTGGTCAATTCAGGGAAAGCAGTTTCTTTGAGGAACGCGTCTGATAAAAGTGCCCCAGCCCTGCTGTTAAAGATTTGGGTTAAAGTAACAAGCACATCAAGGGAGTAAGGGGAGTGACTCTTAGAACTTTTTTGAACCATTCAATTCATCATTCATAACATTAAGCCCTCAAGTGGTATCTTGCAAACATCTTACAATTAATTATTGCCAGATTACACTAAATTTCCCAGAAATATCTTTGAAAACCCAACAGCACACGCTTTGGAAGGAATAAAGAATTTTTGTGCAATGTTTTTTCTATACATATAACAGGTCCTGCCTTTTTGCAGTAATTGTTCAGTTGTTAGAAGGGCTAATTTGAAAAATCCAGTTGTTCCTTAACAATTTCCAAGCAGTTTATGTGGTTGAACCATCTTTGGATTGGATTAAGATGCACATTCGACGTGGAATGTTTTTCTATAAAATTTTGCATGGATTCAGCAATTATAATCATAGAGATTTGCAACAGTTCCTTTCTGATACAAAGAGCTGGCGATGAAGGAGACGAAACACTCCATAACCACTATTCCAGAATATCTGAAAAAATTTCAATTCAGTGAATTGTGATGGTCAACTCATTTGGGAGAATGAATCATCATGTTTCCTAATCTTATTCTGAATAATTAGTGCTCAAGGGACTTGTCATTGTCGTCTAGAATATGCCAGTTTCATCGAAGATGAAAGTCTGTTAATTAGATGATCTGATCATTAAGTACATTCAAATAATCAAGTGTCTTCTTTTTATTGGGTAATGTTGCTAATAGCAGACCAGACCCATTGAAGATCATAATACTGGCTAAATTTTCTTGTTTATTGGACACTGTGAATGAAGGAACATCGCTTTGTGAAGCTCTTTTCGTGCATTCACTTTCCTGACATTTTGGAATAGGCTATATCTTGACTCATCAGATCACACTGCGGTTTTTCACAGCTTAATAATCCCTTATTAATGTTTTTTTCTGATTTCCCATGACATGACAATACAGAAGAGAATAATACAAAGAGAAGAAATCAAGTTACACGAAACAATGTAAAACTCAAACGAAATTGACCGATATCATTGTCGCAAGATTTCTCAAGCTTACCATTACTTCACCATCATAGATTCGTCATGCAGTGTCAAGTAACTACGGATGTTAGCTTGGTACAGTGGCTTAGTCAGATCACAAAGGGGACAGTTTGGTTGGTAAAAAATCTCGATGCAAAGGAAATGTTCACCTAGGTAGTCGTGATCTTTCTAAAGTCCTTTATTTATGTTGTATAAAAATTGGTCATTTCTTTGGAAAATCGCCTCAAGAACATGCTTTCTTGGGACACAACAAATATCATTTATTTAAGTTCTCGTCGCATTCTGAGTGCTGTGAAATACCTTATGTTCTTTTTTAAATATTTTTGTGATTTGCATAGCTGATTTTTTGCAATGTTTCTACATTAATCGCTTAAAAGGTGTTCGCTCTCGAAAATTTAACAGTTTTTTCGACCCTGTTTATTCAGCAATCTTGACATTACACCATTATCCTTTTACATTTTAATAATGCCGTGGACCCTACCAATTCTGTTCCATAAATTACAGTAGTGACTCTAGTCTCTGTTTTTGATTGATGTATGTCAATTTGAAGCAGTGAAATATCTCGTCCATGATTGCATTGGAGCAACTTCACACATATTTGTCTAGGAACCAACCAACTATACATTGTTTACTCACTATCACAAAAGAGAATAAACATTTTTAAAAGTATCTTTATTTAAGACAAACTTATTTATTTAAACAGGGGGCTTTTAATACAAATAATAGTATATTTTTATAAGGCATGCATAAAAAATTCCATTAATATTTTACATGTGTTTTTCTTCATTCATATTAGAAAATTCATCTATAATCGCGATTGTAAGTTCTAAGTTAAAAGTTTTCACACTAGTTTGCCTCTGCTCTATTTTAATACTTTGAATTAAAGTTTTATTTGGATGAAATTAAAGCCTGATGTAAAAATACTTTTTGCAATGGCTTATAAAATATGTGATGAATTCTTGACTCTCCCGGAGCTCTCAATACCAATGCCCTTCCACAAAGTATGTACTTCACACTACGAATGTGAGAAAGGTGGCCGGATTGTTTTTTCTCGACCCCTCCGCAAATCTCATTTTTCTCATGATATCCTATTTTCTTTCCGAACGTGCTTATTATTTCTTTCTAACAAGTAACTCGAGAACAAAGGGAGAAATTTTTTTTTAAAAAATCTGGAAAAAAAATATTATTTCTCTTTCCATCTTCGCCGTGAATCTGATTTTAATGATGTCGTTAGTTGCTCAGCAGGGGATACAACTAGACAATTTCATATCGATTTCGTTATGTATCAGCGAGTGAAATAAATATCGAGGTGTTTTATCAGTAGATTTTTTTAATGTTTTTCTTCTATTATGAATGTTTTCTTACGTTATAAAGATATAAGTTTTGTTGATTTGAAAACTTTTTTTATGATAGACATAGAATGGTATCATTAATAAGTAAGCGAGTTGTGTTCTTTAGTTATACAATTAAACTAGTGGCTGTGAAGATAAAAGTTTTGTTTTTCTTGCGCATCTCAAAGCATTTTATAGTGTATTAAAATCCTTCTTACAATACTTTTAACGATATTCATTGTTTACTAGATAGGATTGATTTATAATTAAAAGAATTTTTATCATAGATTTTTGATAAAAGGAAGAAAGACGGGAAAAGGATAGTAAATGAAATTATAATTTTAAATATCTAAAGAGAGACAGAGATAAAACCAACACACTCACACACACAAATGCGTAATTTTAATTTGGCTTAAACATATTGCGTAGATGTTGAATTTTTAAGTGAATTGTTTCTTAGTCAGAGCTAATAAATATGCTTTCCATGCAAAATAAAGAAATTGAAAATGTTAAATTTGAAGTACTGTAGTTATAATACATGCATTTTTTATGTAATTATAGTGTAAACATTTTTTGGAGACAATGATATGACTTATAGGGCTTCTATTTATTAAACGTTTCTTATTGAAACTATTTAGTTAGATTTATATGAAATTTGTTACTAAAATTATATAAAACGTAAATGATGTGTAACCTATTAATCAGTCATTTTCTGTTTAAATATTTCGAACTTTTTTTACTGCTAAATAAAAGCGAAACGGTTATGAAATGATTTAATTTTGTAAAGCCACAATACTGAGTGATTTATTTTTGATGAACTAATTGTACATTTTTTGAATAATTTATATTTGAAATACTGTATAATTGATAAAAAAAAATTGATAAAAAAATAAAGTTAATATGAGTCTGCAATAATTATTCTAAAAGTAATGCATCCTAACATCACAGTTTACTTTTTCTCTTTTTTCCTTCTTTTTTTCTGTACTTCCTTACCACTGACAAAAAATACATAAGCAAAATAGAATTAATCATAATACAAACTTTAATGTAATAATCTTAAAAATATCGCTATTTCAGTTAGATTTTCAACTGTGAAATTTGATTATGGTTAACTCAGTATATCATAAAGATATTTTACATAGTTATATGTCATAATTTACTTGCATGATGCATTAAAAATTCTTTAAGTGCATTTTTTAATTATGAAATACTTGTTAGATTCTATTGGTATGATAGATAAAGCAAAAGTAAAATTAAGTTGTGAAACAGACCAACAATATCACTGTTTTTTTAAGAATTTTTTTTTTATCCAGGTATCAGTAAAACTGACTATTTTATGTGAAATGTCAATTTAAAAGTTTAATTATCCACCTTTAGCGTATACGATAACTTTCTATCTTCGATTATATATATTGGAACAGTTCGTGCATAACTTTTTCACAATAAGAAAGTAATTGAATTTGAAACATAACAAAGTCTACTTTTTAAAACATGCATTCTTGATATACATTGATATAAGATAATTCGACTCTCATTTCAAATTTTTTTTTATTTTTATGAAAGGTGATCTTTTCACTCTTCTAGAAAATTACTATGCTTTATATACTTTAAGCATTGCATTATAAATTATTTTTATCTATTTTGATTTCTTTTTTTACATATTTTTAAAATTTTGATCATCAACATATATACGAATGATTTTGGAAGAATCAAGATATACATATGAAATACATATCACAATCTTCATATAAATCAGACAGAATAGTTTCTCTAAGAACAAAATGTTGACAGGAAATAATATATATTTGGCGATGTAGCAGTAGAATGCGAATTCATATGTATTTATTCATTCTGAAAGTTCACAGCAGGTTGAGAATTTTATGAAGTTGCTGTAAGCGAGGAACAAACATTCAGAAATTGATCTCAAAATCAAACACGAAGATTGTTTTGCAGCCTATTTTCATAAAACAATGTAACAGCTGTTTCAATTGCTAAGACATGCAGATATAAATTCTACTATTCCCGACGTTATAAAAAATATTTGAGTGTTTTTTCAAAAGAAGAGTTATTCCAATAAACAATATTATGATTCTTTTAAAAATTTATGGAATAATATTCGGTGCTACGATTATGCAGAGAAAAAAAAATTTTAATGATATAATACTACAAAAAGAAAAAAAAAATTTGCCTATATATATGTGTGTGTGTGTGTGTGTGTGTGTGGTATAATAAAATAAATTGTGTGTGTGTGTTCTTAGGCTTTGGATCTGAAGGATGAAAAACAATTTTACATTTAATTAATTAACACTTTTTTGGAGAAACGTCGCATTTGAAATTCCAAAATGTAGATCAATTATCAAGGTTTTAGGTAACAAAAATTGTTAAAACTATATTACACTTACAACTATTCTTCATTTTTTTGCTGATAAACTTTAACCTAATTTTTAACATGGAATAGACAGGAGATTAAAAAAATGTGTGATCTATATAAGTCATACATATACTCGAAACTCAACGGGGATTGTAAAATTAAATTGAATTTAATATATATTTTTTTATTTAATTATGCATGTTTTCTTAAAGATTTAATTAAAATACATCAGAATATTTTTAAATGCGATATGAATTATGAATTTCAAACCATTAGTTGAATCATTTAACTTATTTTACATCTATGGAGCAATTAATACAAATACATAAACACTAATTTCTATGTAAAAATAGCACGAAAAACAAGTTTTTAAGATAAGAGAAGCATCCATTTCACTGCATTAATCTTTGTAATCCAATCTAAAATTTGCAACAAATAAAAGAAATTTTATTGCTTAGTAATACTTTGTGTTATTGTTGTACAGAAAATGAAGATAAATTTCATGATTAAATTAAAAGGTAAAACTAATGAAATTGTAATTATATAAGTCTTTCTAGCTACTTTAACGTGTTTTTTTCAATTCCTCCCCCTCTCCCTCACTCTTCAATCCCTCCCTTACTCTCTCTCCTTATACATATATATATATAATCCATAATGTATATACACAGATAGCTATAGAACCTAAGTATAGCTATTCAAGATAGGAAATATTAGGCACAGTAGTAGAATAGCAAACTCCTGGCCTTAGGAACCAAGATTGCAGGTTTAAACAAGTTTTAGGGCTAGCCAACCTTCACCTGTAATTTGCCTAAACCACTGAGCCAAAGGGAAAGGAAAGAATAATAAAAAAAATTTAAATATATATATATATATATATATATAGGCCATTTCTCTACTCACAAGAGATCACATCCAAACAATAACATTCGACAAACACATAGACAGCAGGAAAATCACACAATGAAGGACAAAAGAGTAATCGAGATAATAAATATAAAATGGATGCTGCAGTGCTATGAACATTACTGACTTAGGACAGTTATTATATAAAAATTAATTTATATAAAAGTGGGGTTGAACATGTTTTTTGGCCAGCCAACCTTCCTCCTTTTTTTGTAAATAACACTGAGCAAAAACCAATAGGAAATAATG
>BMAV01013589.1:327785-396278 GCA_019973955.1 Trichonephila inaurata madagascariensis | reverse complement strand
TTTTTATTATAAACTGTCATATATTATATTAACAGTCATAAATTTCAATGAAATCACCCTAATTAAAAGGGTATGGGTTAAATTTTTGGGATTCGTGCAGAACATAAAATTTGAGAAAAAAAAATTAATATATATATATATATATATATAAAAGAGAGGAAAAAAAAAATTTAACATAAAATAAGATACCAAGCGAAAAGATGTATGACCTACAAGGCCGAAGAAGAAAAAACGGGAGCAAGAGACAAACAAATACAAATTAGATAAAAAAAAGGAGTTTTTTGGACTAAAATGATTTGAAAAAAGTTGTTCGCTGGATTAGGCCGTGTTTGGGGGTTAAGTCACTTTATGGTACTAACCTTCCCCTACAACAAAATTTTCGACATAAAAAAAAAACCAGAGTCATCATGTTGAAAAGTTAATCTATTTCTAACACACGGGATGATAAACCAGACAGAAAGTAAAATAAAAAAATATGAAAAGATATATATATATATATATTTGTGTACAGTATTATTTCAAAATCGTGAAAAAGAGAGTTGGGTGTATCTTGTTTCCAGACATCCCGGACGATTTTACTGTAGCTTTTTTACTTTATACGGGTTTTTTTCCTGTTTTCTTTTTTTTTCGATACATATAAAACCCTCTGTTTCTTTTAAAAAAATTTGGAGAAAACATTTGCAACGGGGGGATATAAATGAAAAATTTGATTTCATCTTCTTCAGTATCAGGGATTCTCTACAATCATTTCACACACACACACACACACACACACACACACACACACACACACACACACACACACACACACACACACACACACACACACACACACACACACACACACACACACACACACACACACACACACACACACACACACACACACACACACACACACACACACACACACACACACACACACACCCCCCCACACACACACACACACAAAAAAAAGTTCTCATTAATTTATTAAAAATTGAATACTTCTAGGATGCAATAAAAATTTTTTTAAATTTTTAAAATTTTCTTAGAATAAATTGAATAATTCCTTTTTTTTTTTTGGAAAAAAAAATTTTAATATTATTTAATTCTTCACAATGCTAAATTAAAATTTATATTTCTCATTGTAATATTTCATCTTCACATATTTAATTTATCAAAGTAAATATTATTAACTTTAACTTTCCCTTCTCATAGTTTTCATTCTTTAATCTTATTGCAGAAGCAACCTGAAATTTTTCAAAAAGAAATTTAATGGAATTTCTGAACTTAAATAAGTATAGTATAAAATGGAATATCCCTAGAAAATTTTAGTAAAACCCTAATCAAGATAAAATATTATTAAATTACAGTACAATTTTCAACCAACTTAAAGACCTTTTATTTCGTAATAAAATTAAATTTAGTTGTCCAGCAATCAAAAGACCGTTATATTCTTCCTTGGTATTTTGTAGGTTTCATTACAAATGAAGTTGATTGCAAAGCGAAATATAATTAAAAACTACAAACTTGTATATTTATTTATGTTAGGTTTTATGAGAAATTCGTGTTAAATTTCGAGAATTGAGTTATAATTATATATTGAACCATATAAAAGTATTAATAATTTCGGGAATTTTTAATTATTATGGAAAAAGACAATAATAATGCGTTTTAAAATAGAAATTAAAATGATCACTTAGTGATATTGATTATTAGATTTTTAATAATATTTTTAATTGTAAAACGATATGATGTTGATGTCAAATAATGTTGATAACTATATAAAAGTTTCTATATAAAGTATCTATATAAAAATTTTTATATAAAATAATTGTATTCAGTTTTCTTAAAATTAATAACACTACCCAAAATTTTTTTCTAATATTTTTTGTGATAAAAAGAAAACAACTCTAATGCGCTTATTTAATTCATCAATAACTTTTAAAAAAAGGTATTAACATTTAAAAACCTTTTTCTTTAAAAAAACACTTTTGATGTTCTATTGCAAATTAAAGTAATACGTATGATTTATCGATGCTGAAAAAGTGAAATGCTGTGTTTGGTTTCATGAAAATCCTTCTGCACGACGAAATTTTGTTTTAGAATACCAGAAAAAATACCCAAAAGAAGTATTATTTCATAGTATTTACCTTTACATGCTATAGATGTATCTTATGCCAATCATCTGTAGTGCCGCACAGTGGTTGTCGATTTTATTATTCCAACCCATTTGTTAAAACTTGTAAAGTAATACTTTTTTATTATGTAAAAAGCTCGCACCAACATTTTCCTGCCACTCCGCAACATTTGGTTCTGAGTATTCTTGTATTTAATAAAGGTGGAAATTTAAGTTTTTAATAAATTTATTGTTTAAACTTACGCCTCTTTCCTTAATATTGAACACGCTTCGCTTTTGACCACTTTGCCTTAATTTTCACATTATACATCAAAAGAGAAAAAATGCCAGAAAGTTACATTTTTCTTTCGGAAGGGCGCGCGCCTTGTCACTACTACAACGACGTTACATGTTTTCACCTCAATGCTGAGGTACCAGTTTGATTGTTCGTGGAGGAGCTATTCAATGAACACCTCGGTCCCAGATCTTTCATCACTTGTTGCATTCGACTACGTTGGGAAACTATGATTTTAAAAGCGGGCATAAATGGATAATTTCATAATATTAGTGTCACTTAGATTAGAATACATGTATAAAAATTGTTTTATGACATTTTGATAAAAAAATATTATTTAAATGCACATATTTCCGCAAAATTCAACTTAATAACCTTTTTTCTCAAAATGTTCTTCTTTGTGAAAAATGCTTCTATTATAATAATATTTTGCCTGTATATAGCTCAGACCTCCGTACAGACTATGATTTTTGAAAAATTTACATTATTTTCAGTGTTACAAACAACCAATTGAAATAATTATCGGTGTTTTTTTTTTAAACTTCTCCCCTCTGTTATCGTAAAAAAGATAAAACCCACTTCTAAGTTATATACAGTAAGACACCCTGCTTAACGTTGTGTTTCGTTTTAGCGCTGCTTCGGTTTAGCGCTATTTTATTTCAACCCGGGATTCCCCAAAAATTGTAGGTTTCAAAATATGTACATAACATAATCCGAAACAGTGCGTAGTTGTGTTTCTGTTTGGTGCGGTGCTGTACGACATTTTATCATTTGAAACATTTGTTGACATTATTGCTAGTATAAATGGCGTACTACAACGATTAATATAAAATATAAGATCTTTAGTTTTATCATGGGTGATAATGAACAAGAAAAGAAAGAACCAGAAAAAAGCATTCCAATGGAAACTAAAATGCGAGGATTAGAAGATCAGATCTCTGGTGAAGGTCAATCTCAAATTAATGCTGCATTGAATTTGGCACCAACAAGATGCCTTCTTGACAAAAAAGGCAGAAAATTGAAAACACAGAATAGACTAAATGATCTGACTGACTTAGAATTTTATTTGTTTTTATATGTATATATTCGTTTATATTGTTTTTATTTTTGTAAGAAATAAAAAATGTTTGGTTTTATTTTTATTAAAAAAACAAATTATTAAATTTAATACCTAACCAATTTTCTATCCATTTTCCCTTAACCCCATTATTTACATGTTAAGATAGCCTCGTTTAACGCTGTTTCGCATTACGATCTACTTTGATGGAACGTATCCCCTGCGTTAAGCGGAGTCTTACTGTATTTCAAAAATTCTAGTTGAGACTGCACAGAGGTCTGAGAGCTATACATCCCATAAAAGTATTTTTCATAATAGAAGCATTTTTTCACAAAAGGAGACTGTTTTGAAAATGGGTCATTCTATGTTAATTTTTGTCAAATATTGTACTTAACAATTTTTATTGTAATACTATTCTTAAAACAATTTTATATACATTTTCTAGTCTTGCGACATAAATATCATAAATACTATCCATTTACACCCTTTTGCAAAATGATGGTTCCGAACGTAATCGGATACCTTAATTTCAGTGTATGATGTTTTGTAAGGGATCAAGTGCACACTCGGCCATTTCCTGCGTCCATTCCTGCTCTAAAATCAAGAATCTGCACTGCAGTTAATTTGATCGACGGGAGCATGATGACAAATCTGAGATAAGAGCTGATTTATTGATGGGACATTTGCAGAGTAACAAAAGAAAGCTGCATAAACAATTGTGTGATAATAGTAAACTATTTCTATATAAACTATATTACATTTTGAACTATTTCTCTATTTCAGAACAATATGTAATTTAATTTCTTCCATCGATATTACATTCAATAAATCATTCTTTTTGCTCAACTAATTTGTATAGACACATTGCGTTTAAAATACATAAACAAATGATGAGGTTACGTATAAGATATTTTTGTAAAATCTAAGAGAGATCGGGGAAGTATAGCGTTCAAAAACGGAAATTTGCTGAAATAATATTATTCATTTGGAACATGAGTCAAAAATAATTCATTTCCCAATGATGTATATAGGGTGGAGTAAAAGTGGAGTTTTCATGACTAAAATCGTCTTTTACCGAAGAATAGTTCTGATCAGCTTCAAAAGTTTATGCATTAGTATGATATATGTAGCATAACTATTTTGGATATCGAAATATTTGTATGTAATATGATTTGAGGATGAGTTCTTTCCATTTATTTGGAAATATTTTTAAATTGGAAATGCGAAAATTTATAAATAGCTGATAAAATGAAGTTTAAATTTCTTAGCTTCGAAAATTGCTGTTTAAAGTAAACAAATTAAGAATAATTAAAGAAAACACTATTCGATAGAAAGTAAGAAAAATATTAAGATGAAGTTATTGAAAAATATTAATTTTTAGAAACAGTGACTTGCTTTACACGATGGCATTTACATAAAATCATAAAAATGATACAAGTATATTCTTTTTTTTTCAATTCAATGTAAATATTAAATTTCTGATATGTAAAGAAAGTAATAATTCATAAGTCTAAAGTACATTAAATATTAAATATATACGACTGACCGTTACCTGGCCATTTCGCTGGGTATCCTCTAACGTTATATGAATATTTATAGTTTTGAGTTATCGATATCTAATTCCAAGCATACATTCTTATAGCCCTCA
This sequence comes from Trichonephila inaurata madagascariensis, assembly GCA_019973955.1. Classification (NCBI taxonomy): domain Eukaryota; kingdom Metazoa; phylum Arthropoda; class Arachnida; order Araneae; family Nephilidae; genus Trichonephila; species Trichonephila inaurata. Next base: position 391,177 of record BMAV01013589.1, on the reverse strand, counting down.
CATCTTGACTTAAAAAGGACTTATTTTTCTTTTACGCCCTCCTCCTACCATAAACCCCTCTCTCTGAGTCAATTTCTGTAAAAAATATTTTTAAAAGATATCTACTTAACAAAAAAAAAAACGAAAACAGGATTTTTTTTCTATCTAAAACACCCCATAAGCCCTTCCCTTTCTTGGAAGTCCAAAATCCTTTCTTAACGGATCTTTACGCATCAAAAGAAACACGCTTACTAAATCTCAAGTTTGTAGGTCTCTTAGTTCAAAAACGAGAATTTTTGCCCGTAACAGCCGCGTTAACTTCCTTAAGAGTTGATTTTCTCAAAACTCTTTTTTTAACTAATCTCTACTTAATAAAAGGAGCCTGACTGCCGAATTTCAAGTCAGTAGATCTAGTAGATCCCTAGATCTCGTGTTTTGTGAGTAAATGATTGAGTCACTTTTCTCCGACATATAGGTTATATATAACTTTGCATAGAAAAAGATGCACACAATAATGCTATCAAATTAAAAAATAATATTATTTCTTCTTTATTTTTTTAAATGCTTTTTAGAAGCTTTATAAATATAAAATTTTTTTTTAAATATATCCACGTATTAAAACATACAATTCTTAAATTGAGGATATCCCTACTTAATCTCTTAACTGGTTTGTCCGTACATTGTACGGGCTACCGAAAGCTGGCCACAACCGATTTTATTCGTACAAGTACGGGCACTGGTATTTTCTTCTTTCTATCCTTGATTTGCACATATTTTTGATTCTTATAGTGAGATTATTAGTAGATGTGTTTTTAAGAGATGCAGTTTGTCCATGGTACTGAAATATTTTTCATCCGGCCTTTTCTTTGTGGTGAAGGCATGAGGGAATTTTTCATTGAAGGCAGGAATTTAAATTCTTGAAAATATTCGGTAAAAACTTGGATTGGCAAGGCAATGTGTAATTTGTTTTTTGAGAATAAATGGAAATGGAAAGAGGATCCAAAAACGCCAATATTATCTATGTTCCCATTGAAATTTAAAACTTAGTATTAAAAAAAATTTGAATTGTGTGTATCCAGGTGTATGCAAATGAAATGAGACGATTTTTTAAAAAAAAACACACAATAAATTTAAAAACTGTTAATATTTTTTTTATTCGAAATAATATCCATCGCTAGCTACACATTTTCCCCCCATTTTTGGGCAATTTGTGAATCCCACCCCAAAAAAAATGATCGCTTTTGAGGCCAGCCAGTCATCAAGCCAAGATTTGACGTTTTTTAAGAAGGAAGCGCTGGTCATCCAATGCGTGTCCCAAAAAAATAGGTGGTAATGGGAAGGGGCCGTTGGGGGAAAACCGCATGACAAGGGCTCCCAGCCAAGTGCCTTTAAAGATGCCTTTAGTCGGTTTGCTGGAGGCTAGGGGTGTTGTCACAAGAAAATCACTTTGAGCTGCCGTTTCTGTATTGCGGGTTTTTTGAGTATATCTCGTTCAAAATTTAAATAATTATTTCTTTTAGCGATCAGTATTAACGGTGTTTCGCCGGGGGTTTTAAAAAGCTCATAGTAGATTGGTCCCTCCTGACCCAGAAAAAACAAAAATTTCTTGGGCCGAAGTGATTCGGCCTTTGGTCGATTTGACGGCCCGGGGGTTTCATATGATCGATTACACTTTGGGGTTCTCAAAATAAATCCATTTTTTATCGCCAGTTACAATAGATGGAGATATGACTTGCGTTTGTAGCGAGCAAAAAATTTCGCACATGATTTTTTTTTCCTGTTGACGGTTGGTTACTTGTGTGGCCCCTCTACCGACCTTTATTATCTTGTCCATTTCTTTGAGACGACGGAAAAGTGCTCTGGTCAACATTCAATTATTCTGAAGATGTTTTGCGCGTTTGGGCCCTCATCTTCATCAAGTAATGCTTGCAATTCAGCATCTTCAAATTTTTGTGGTCGCCCGCCCCGTTTATCACATCAAAACCCCCTTTTTAAAACCAAACCACCGTAGCACTGCTCCCAAAATTGCCATCGGCTTTCTAAGCTTTTAGCGATCGGCGCATTTTTTTTCAGATGGTAAAAAAAAAATTAGCGCCGCAAATCGGGGTTTGAAGGAAAATTCGACTTTTTCAAACAGTAAAAATACAATGCACGCTAAAACTCGTCCAAATGTAAACTAAACATGAGTATCAAAGGTCGAACTACAAAAAAATCACGTGTCACGGTTTCGTATTGTTTGCATATATGCTTGGTGACATCTGTTAGCAATCGTCTCATTTGATATGCATACACCTGGTATATATACGCACACGTACACAAAATTCTCAACCGTTTGAAAAAGAGTTACGAATGAATTTTTTTTTGTAAATATAAGAGAAATTATTTTAAGATGTACGAAATATTCTTCATAATCTGCAGAGTGTTCTTATAAAAAAATTATTTAAGGTTTTTGTGTTCCATAATTTTAAAATAAGAAATAGTATGAAAACTTTAAAATTGAAAGTTAAAATAAAATTCTTCCAATTTCGCATTCTGTTATGCATTCTTCTTAGTTATAAGCACTTAAAAAATTCTCTAGGAACATTTGAGCCAAAAAAAAAATGACCTTTTTAAGGGTAAAAGAATCTTTTCCCAAAGTTCAAATATCCCGTTATAGTTTCGGTTCACTCGATTTCAATACTTTAGAATCAGCGAATCGATAATCACCCACAAATTGCACCCCTTACTAAATTCAAATACACGGCGACAAGCAAAGATAATTAAAGTCAAACAAACGTTTCTGGGCCCAGACCCCAAGTAGATCTTGTTCTTGGCCAACCCCCTCTCCCCCCCCGTCTTTCGTGTTTCCTCCCACGCTAAGGAAGGAGATCCAGGAAGAGATGATCCTTAACGAGCATTGAGAATTTGAGGCTATCTGCGAAATGGGCCCCGTAATACAAACCAAGGGGAACGGTTCCTTGGCCGTGTGGCTTTTAATTCCTACAACCGTCCTTCGATAGAAATGAAATGGCTGAAACATTACCGCAGGTTTACATAAATCTGTGTTAAATCGTGAGATATGCGGGATGGTAAAATATTTTTTTTCTTAATTTTCAGAATGTTCTTACGTTTGCAAAAGTTACTTGGGGGATTAAAATTTTTTTGGATGAAATTTCTTCTTTGATAATTTTAAGAATTATTTTAGAAGATTTTGTTTGCAATGTCTACAAAATATACTTAAATGTTAATGTTAATGGAATAAAAAATAAACTGTTATGTTCTCAATCAAATTGCTTTTTTTATGATTTAAATACGTTTTATAAATAGCCAGTTGAATGTGTGGTAATCATTTACTTTTAGGTTCGCATTTACACAAAATACTAATACAAAGAAATAACATGTAGTTATATTCTTATGTAAAATATTAATATTCCTCCCACAGGTGTGTTGTGGAAGCTAGTAGAGGGGTTGGGGTGATAGCTCAGGTGTCATCCTCGTCACTTGACCATTGTTCAAAACTGCGAAGTCCGTCGCCAAAAGCCCTCGAGTAGCTGAATAGAGTGACTTTAATTTTTACTCACTCACTCCCAACTTTACGTAGAAAGTATTGTTAAAACTAAATATACTTCCTGCAATGCCAACATTCTTCACTACATGTTAGCTAACGACAGAAACAATCTCTAGTAATAAAAGAAAAACAGTTATTTCTCTTAAATCGCGACAAATATAATTTTTCATATAAATTACTAACTTGGAAATCTCCATTGAATGTTTAGTTCAAGTTCAACTGTTTTAAAAAATAATACCATCCCATGATGGCAAAAATAATCATATGTAGCAAATATTTTACCTAGCCATAAATTAGATTTTATGCAAACATTTACCTTAGAATGAAAAGATAATTAAAAAATGATGCACATAGTACCAATTCTTAATGACCATGGAAACGATTTACTATTTATATTTCTGACGTCAGAATGGTACATGGAACTCTCGCGCCTATAATAATAATATTCTTAAGCCACCCCTTCTCAAACTTTCAATATTTGTGACCCAATATTCAATCCAAATTTTCATCGCCCCCTTCCATACAAATAACAATGCATTGAGAGAATTCAATAATATTATACTTTTAGCTAAAGCAACAATACGATTTTAACCTCTTAAGTGTCACCGGCGTAAACATACGTCTCACTCAACCGATGCGTTGAATACCCTAGACGTATATATACGTCTTTCCGAATTACGATCTTTTCTGTGCAGTGCTATTCATAAAATTATTCCGAAGGCTTTGGAAGGCAATAATAGGACCTTGACAGCGTTTGCGGAGGATTTACTTATTTCAGAAGATTTGCTTATTTATTCCTTTCCTTCCGTCTCCCTTCCAATACGTCACATACATGGAAAAAAGGAGGTATTGGAGAGCGAATCACGTAAATTTAATCGGCAGTTAAGGGATTATTTACAAACCGTGCAAAAAAATTTTTTTAAGATAATAGTTAATTTTGGTATATAATTTTATATATGGCAAGCCCATGGGGTCACTGACAATTATTAAACTTGCTCTTAATTTAGTATTTTTTAATCAATTATTAAAAAATACACTGTGCACACACACAGTACTGATACATTTATAAATGTATTATATCAGTGTAATGTTTTTTATTATGTCAGAATGTATTTTGTTTGTTTGCTTTCAGTAAATTAATAATTTTTTTAAAATAATCTTTTATTTTCGACTTTTCAATATGCTCGCGCCCCTTTGTAGAGTTATCACGCCCCCTAGAGGTGCGTCCCACAGTTTGAGAATCGCGGCCTTAAGCTCATAAATTTATATTTTTCTGAAAAAATGACGATTGAACAATTTTCTAGTAGTTAAATTTATATCCCATTGGGTGTGAGGCAATAAAATTATGATTGTAAGTAAAAATTTTTCCTGGTGTAAATAAGTATTTATCTAAATGTCTGCTTTGACTTATTTGTTAAAAATTCAAAAATGTTTCAAACAAGATATTCGTAGTTTAAGAAGGTTTGTAATGACTGAGTATAGTAATTCCATATTCAAATTCAATAATGTTTGACATTAATATTTGGTAATAAACCTTTTAATTATCTGTAAGTGTTCTGAATTTTCTCTCACACAATGTAACACACATACATGTATTTATCTCTGACTTTAAAAAAAATAAATCGAAGCAACACTAAGGACTTTATGTATTAAAACTCTTAGAAGATAAAAATTTCTTTCAAATTTTGGACATAAATTCGATTGGTAGTATGCTTACGTTGCCTTATTTAAATAAGCTAAAATTAGCATGTTGGAAATAATTTTTCCATCACCCGGGCTAATTAATCAAAATTGTCTTGATTGATCATTTTATATAATGTGTCAAGACTTAAGCGATATGTTCATGAAACTCTTCCATGCGGAAGTTTCGCTGTTGAATTAAATACTTTGCCTAGCGTCACAAAGATGGGAAATGCACCGGTAAAAATTATCAGGGCTCTGCTTATTAAATGATCCAATTCGTCTTTTTTAATATGTAAATTGAATATTAAGTTGATATCTAATACTAGAAATAAAGATACTAGAATAATCTAATGCTAGAAATAATAACATCACAAAATAACTTGTTTTTATGCTTAGTAAATTCTGTTTGCGGTTCTGACTGTATTAATTTTTGAAAAAAAAAAAAAAAAAAGAAGGAGAATGTGTTGATCAAAAGTTAGAAACAGATATCACATAAATGTGATTTTTTTTCCTTTTGTATATCCACGAAAATTTTTTTTTCTTAAAGCAAAGTTGATTCCAGTTAAATATCCTTTTCAGCTTGATATTTTCTTCAGTGTTAATAGAAATAAATAATTATGATCGCACTGAAAAATAGTGTTGCGCAATGAAAAATTAAAAAGAAACTACTTGATCACAACAATTTATGAGCCATTATTACAACTCCGTGTAAAGAGCACAAATAATTAATGGGAAAATAATTTTCCAAGGCAGAGAAACTAAGTGTCTCTTAATGGTGAGAAATAATGTTACATATTCTCTTATTTTCATGTGACTCAATATCAAAAAACTTTCAGGCACCCCTTTAAATAAGAAAAATGTTAGAGGTTGAAAATATTAAAATTCCCATTTGTATTACGCATGAATGCGCATGTACACACACACAACATATATATATACAACACACGTACACATAACACACATGCACATAAATATAACACACTAAACGTAACACACACATAACATACATACACACAGCACACAAACACATAACACAAAACAACATACGCACACATACACAGTCATAAATATAAAGGAGTTATTACAAAGTGATTTTCAAAGAGAGAGAGAGAGAGAAAAAAAAAAAAAGTCATACACAAACTAAGACATGCTAATCATTTCTTATTAAGGTGCTAATCATTTCTTAAAATTCTTATAGGTGCTTTTAAATTCGACGTCCACCCATAATTGTATTTTTCTTCAGCTGTTTTTTTTTTTTCCGATTTCATGCAATGTAAAGAATTAACTAAGATACATTTTAAAACTTGGAGATATAATAGTAAACAATGAACAATATTAAAAAAATCACATACAATGAACCAAAACTCAGAATCACAAACACATTGACCTTCCCTCGGTACAGTTCTATGAGTCTGAGGGCAAATTATTAATTTGATCAATTGGTCAAAACATAAATACAGTGTAAGTAATCTTGCATTAACCGATATGCACTATTAAAACACCGGAACTAAAGGTTCCATTCTCTTGGGACCTCGAGCAAAAAGAAATTAGTTCCCTCTCGCCAATCGTTATCTTTTCCGTTTGCAAAACTAAACGATTCTAAGTAAGATTTGAAACAAATGTTATCGTTTCTTCACGGCACAAAACATGAATATAAGAAGACATTGGGGGAAGAGAAGCGTTTTGAAAAATGATTCCTAAGCTGGTCTTGATTCGTGGCCAAGTCACTTAGTCTGATGAACCCGCGGGACATCTAACCCATTAGCATCTCATCAAACACCCATTACGGACAGCCAGACAAACTAGGCGCATTTCTCACGGTGATTACTTACTGGAAATGCGCCAGATTTTTTTCTTTGGCCTCACCCACCCCCTAGGAGATGGATGAAGTCTGTTAGTTCAAGGACCCAGAGGGCCCCGATGCCTTGCAATTATTAGGGGATGTCTTCGAATCCATGGACTTCGTAACTCTATCTCACAAGGCTTGCCACCCTACTGAGATTTTACCATCCCTGAGGAATTGGGTCCAATTAATCTCAAAATCAAGGCGGGGTGAGATATGTATCGCGAAGAGGGGAGCTACCGTGTATATCGGGCTGCTAAATTAGAAATACATGGGCTGCAGAGTTTATGGGCTATCGCCCCCAGCAATCCGTCACGACTACTCTATCTAAATAAGCACACTTAATTTAAGATTCGGCCGAACTGGATGCCCTCCCTATCTTCTAAAGCAGATTCATCATTCTAATAATAGGATCGAAAATGTATTCAATGTGTTCAGTAGAAGTCAGTGACTCAATCAGTTGCTGCTGTTTATCATTAACCTTAACAGCTCTGGATATCCGTAATAAATGTGAGAGAGATAAACCAGGAGTTATTTTTGTGTAAAAAGCTGTAATAAATAGATTTGAACCAAGTGAGAAGTTAGTTTGGTGTGCGTTGTCACTAACGATGCCATATCAACCTTCGATCGATTGTTCCTTAAGCGAAGTGAAATGAATTAATGATTTTAGTTGTTTTGTTAAGGATGTGTGTTTATTTTACCAGTGTTGCTAGCTCAATTTAACAATTGCTTACAATGGCTTACATGAATTACATTTTGCTATTAAAAGAATACTCGTAATTTCTAATAGATTAATTTTTTAAGGATTATTTTAGTGAAAGAAAATATTTGTTTAAAGTTATAAATTTTTAAAAAAGAAAATGTTTCATTGTTTGTAAAAATGTTATTGTTTACGTAAAAATGTTAATGTCTGTTAAGAAGAATATTTGAAATAATATTTAGAGAAATACAGCAACGCCTTTTGTTCACTTTTCATTTGGGCAACCCTTATACTATCTATTTAATTGATTAATTCGGTATGCATTTTATTTTATGAATGTGTTTTTATAACATATTCCAGTAGGTACGGCTTGTAAAAGTTAAAGGAAAAATTTGTTTCAGAAATTAAAAAATGTACGTAACCTTAATTAAATTATTGTAAATTTTTCAATATTTTAGTTTTCTGAATTTTGAAATGGCATTCCAGCAGGAAACCTCCAAATCAGGCTCTGTTATGTACTTGCAAAATGAGTCTAACAAGGAGGGACATTAAACTTATTCTTGGGGAGGAGAAAGACGGTTTAAGGAGGGTTTTAAAAATAACAAATTTTACTAATCCTGAAAAAGAAAGGGAAAAGTACTCTGTATTATCTTGCGATAAAGTTCAAAACTATATTATCTCAAAAAATAAGTGAAAAGCAATTAAAACTTTTTGTATCTGTTCTGTAAACTGTTCTGGGATTCTAGTGACATCTTAACTGTTGGTCAATATTTGCTGTCTAACGATTGACCTGTTGCATTTGAATTAATCTTCAGCAGAAAATCGTAATTCGTGACTTGGGAATTCATTTGCATATCAGCAGATTTCGAAGTCCAAAGTGCGTGTCACACGCATGAAAATGTAATTTAACATTGAAGAATAACCATGCATGGTATTGTTTGGTACATGACGAAACTGGACGCAAGTAATGAAGCCTTTCAACAAAAAGGGCAACAGGAGACTGTTTCCTTTCTTGTAAAAAGGTGAAAACTTCGTCACGTAATCAACGTATACAAATATCTCTTTTATTTGTTCATTGCACGTAGTGACTATATTTCCTCTAGACATACAAAACTTTTATATTTAGCATTAAAGAAATGAATCTTTAAAACTCGTATTGTAACACAGTGCCTTAATGATGGAGTACAGTGGTTGTAAAATGTTTTAAATATATCTCTGAATTATGATTTTAAGTTTACTGTACCAATTCACTACAAGTAAAAATTTAATGTAAAATTTTACCCGGGAGTGGTCACGCGAGGCCCTGAGACACCCCAGGATCACGAAATGTTGAAATCTGGGAAAACTGCTTATTTGTTACCAATGACCTTGTCAGTATCCTCTTACATGACAGTCTTCATGGGAACTAAAATGTATTTGTTATATATCCCCTCTTTTTACGACGTGTTTTACAATCTTAAGGTACTTGGGGTGACTGAATTCCCCACGCGACCATTTTTGTTCTAAAGTATTTTTTATGAACAGGTTACATTTTTCCCATCTGAACGACTTAGTGGTTTTGATAGCTGTGTTGTATGATTCATTATGGCTTATAAACGTAAATGAGTAGAATATAATAAAAAAAAAGACATGGGCATCTGCAATCTCTATCGGATGAAGTTGAAACTGATCCATTAAGTGAAAAACTTAATGAAATAATGGATATTAATCGTGACAGTGCAAGTAAATTTCAGAAAAGCGATGAACATGACACGATTGAGTTGAAAAAAAAAATCAAATGCTACCTAAAAACCGTCATCAAGAAAGGTATGAAGCCGAGAGTGTACCACAAGTCACACTGTATCCTGTCAAAAAGACACAAGCAAGAAAAGTTCAACATACAATTTGTCGATCATCAGAGAACAATAAAACTACAATAACTTGAACAAAATATGAGAGTTTTGCCCGCAAATATCATTTCTGTAATGTTAGTGGAAAGTGTCTGTGATTTGTGTCCTTTTTTAAAGTAATGCACATTTGAAATATTTTAGTTCAGTTTGATTGGAGTTTTTCACAAATTATGAGAGAAAAATTGGAAAGTCCTGAAAAGTAACTAAATATACTTTCTCTTAATTAAATTATTCATTGTATTTATGATTTTTTAAAGTACAGTAAAAATAATTATATATAAAATAAAAAAAATTGGGGTGATTCTGTCACCCCCGCGTGACCACTAACATTAGTATCGACTGCGAGTCTTCTCCCGGGTTAATATAAAATCAGATTCCTTAGATCAGGATTTCCCTAACGCAGTGCTTCTCAAAGTTTCAATATTCGCGACCCAATATTCAATCATATTTTTCATCGCGCCCCCTCCCCTCATACAATAACAACGTATTGAACTCAATAATACTATACTTAGATGCTAAAACTACGATACGACTTTAACCTCTTAAGTGCCAGTGGCGTATATAAACTTCTTGGTCAGCCAAAGCGTTAGTTTCCTCGAACGTATATATACGTCGTTCCGAAGTGCGGTCTTTTCTGTGCAGAGATATCCATAAAATTATTCCGAAGGCTTTGGAATGCAAGAAAAGGACTTTGAAAATGTTTGCGAAGGATTTACTTATTTCAGACTATTTGCTTCTTTAATTCTTCCTCCACCCCAAAACAATCGCGTATTGCGTAACTTTTAATCGACAATTTAGAATTTAATTCTCAACCGTACAAATTATCAAGATAAGTGATAATTTTTCTATAATTTTATATATGAGAATCCCATGAAGTCACTGGTAGTTATTAAACATGTTCTTAACCGGTTAAATTAATTATATAAAATGCATGTTAACACTGATACAATTATAAGTGTAATATATCAGTGTAAATGTGTAATTTTATTTTTTTGGTCAAGAACATTTTAATTTGTTTATCATAAATGTAATTTTTTAAAATAATCTTTTGTTTTGACTTTTCAATGTGTTTGCCTTCACAGTTGTCAGGCCCCTAAGGGGCGCGCCCCACAGTTTGAGAAACACTAACCTAACGGTTCAAATCAGTACTGGATGATGAAAAAAGTACGTGTCGCTTCGAGTGACATTTAAATGGCAAATATTGAAAAACAGGCTGCTAAAACACTCGATGTCCAAGTTTCAGGTTAAAAGAACTTTAAAAAGGTGATGATGAGACACAGTGAAAGAGATCTTTGCGCTAAAAATTGAGACCGGTTATCTTACCACCGTTGTCTTAAAATTAATAGCACCAATAATGAAAATAGTTTTTTTTTGGTTTGTGAAAAAAAACCCGGAATAAGAAAATTTTGTTGCTTTTAAACACAGGGAAACGAAATCTTCAAATGATTAAAAACAAAAAGAAAAAGCTTTTCTTTTGGTATCCGACTATTTTTCGGAATCGTAAAAAAAGCGCAAATGGAAAATTTTCTTGTTTTGAGTCAATTAATTTGAATCATAAAAATTTTTTTAAAAGGACATTTTGACAAAATAAATTATTTAAATACAATATATGGAAAAAAATTAACTTAGAAAAAATTTTTTTAAAAATGTTTTTTTTAAAAATCTTCTTTTATAATAATTTTTTTGCTTTATATCAAACCTCTGTACAGAACACTGAAGGAAATATTTCTTAAAGTAGATTTCCATTTTTTACGACAAAGGGGGTAATTTTAAAAAAAAGCCAAAAATTTTATTTAAATTGGTGGAAACTCTGAAAATAATTTTTTTCTTCTGTTGACCCTGTAAAAAGGTCTAAGCTATAAAAGGCAAAATATTTTGTAATAAATTTTTAAAAAGGAAAAAAAAATTATTCCAATTAATTTTATTTTAAATTTTAATAAATTTTTTTTCCCCAAAGTCAATATAAAACTTTTTCTTAAAATTTTTAAACAAAATGACACTAAAAAATTTTTCAATTTTCCATTTATCCATGGTTCCGGTAGTTGGGTACCTTAAAAAATTTTTAATTAATTTAAAATAATCAATTTAAAACCTAGTTTCTTAGTTTGAAACTTTCTCCTCCCAATCTATTAAAAAATATTTTTAAAAGTTTATTAAAATTTCCCGCTTATTTAAGCCCAATCATTATTTTGAAGAATGAAATCAAAAATTTTTCCAAAAATTTCAGTTTCATACGACAAAAAACACAATTTTGTCCATCCCCTCCTTTTTTAATGCCGGCATTTTTAAATGAAAGGGAAATCTTGAGGGACCGGAACTATATATATCCCCAACTGTCGTTGAGGGGAAGATTGGAGATGCTCTCTGGAAATGGTGATTGAGTCATCGGGGCGCTTGGTTTAGATTACGGAATTCATCGATGGGTCGTGACTGTGCATTTATTGTCGAGTTGGGTCGAATTCTAAAGCAGATTGTTATGTTAATGGAATACGTTAATGAGGCTAAACACAAAATGCGCATAACTAAGCACAATGTACTTCAATTAAATTTGCAGAAAGTGTTGTTAAAATAACGCAGAAGAATTTAGGCTTAGAATTTGGATTTGTAGAGTTTCGTCTGCGGGTTTTTTTTATGGAACGGTTTTATTGTATTGATATGACGTTTACAGAAAAGGTTTTGCTAGAATGATGAATTATTTAAGCATATTGTGATGTGTTCTAAATTAATACTATCTTTGAATATAAATAAGAATGTATTTATTGGTATTTAGAAACAAAAGAATATTGATTCTGAACGTTCATGAGTGAAATTTTAAAGGGAATATTTGGCAGAATGGTTAACAGAATATTGCTGTATTTTGGAGCAGATAACAGATTAAAAACATATTCATATATTTGAAATTTTTAATGTGAATTATTTTATTACATTTTATTATTATTATTTTGTTAAGTGTTAAATACATTAAAAAAAATGTAATATTAAATATTGGGTGAAACTACAACTTAGAGTTAAAAATTATTACATCACATAGATATGAATATAGAAAAATAAATGAAATTCCGTATTAGCTAATTGAATCTACCTCTAAATTTATTTTAAATTAGCTGGTGCACCTGTTCTTTGCACGATTGAATTGAAAAATTAAACAATACTGATTGAAGGATAAGGAAGTTTTTAATGAGTTAATTTCAAGTGACTTGCAAATTAAAAAAAAAGAGCTTTCTGCATATCTCAGCTGAACAAAAAACCATATTTGTTAAATTTTAAGTCTGTAGACATAACAGCTGATAAAAAATGTTTTTTTATTTATTTATAACTCCCGTAATTCTTTTGTGGGTCAATTTTTGAAAACACCTTCCTTCTACTCAGCAAAAGTAACAGATAGTTGCAAATTTGGTCAAATAAATGCTTAAAATAGTGTAAATAATTTATATCTCGATGTGTAATACGTTAATATTACTTTCTGTTGCATTTATTTTATGTTAAAGCTGTAATATATATTCGCAAGCAATGCCATTCCTTACATTATAATGGCTATTCAATGGAAACATCGAAATATTGGCGATAGAACCCATTTGGCATCATTTTCGAAGACCATGTTGGCAATTTGGCGATTGATTGAACGGTGCAAAAATTGATATGATGTAGCACCACCTGGTCGGGATCTGTAACAAAGAGGTTTAGCACAAAAACTTTCTCCCCAAAAATACATATGCATGCCAATTTTCTTGCGGATTGGGTGGATTTTGTTGGATTGATGTAATTTCATATATACAAACATTCATTTTTATAGATATAGATGAACCACAAATTAGAAAATAAGAAAGAGTTTAAAAGAAATCTAAACCGAATCACACATATTGTCCTTTTATTGTTTAAAAGAACCGATAAACGCAACTTAAAAATTTATTTAAATAAGAAAAGAATTATATAAGTTAAAGTAAAATATTTATAAAACCAGAAAACATCAAATTTCCTTAGAATTCTATACTCTTATTTTGTACAAGAATTAAAAATGAACAGAAATGTTTTAAGATGAAATGATCTATTTTATTTAAATTCATTTGATTCATAATGGAGAAACTTGTAAGTCACATGCGACTTTGAAATTTAAAAAATATCAAAAAAGTTTGTTTAAAAATGTTTTTAATGTTAGCTTAACATTTATATATATATATATATATAAATTAGAAATTCCTTTCATAATTACTGATTTCCACTTAATATCAAAACTTTTGAGCCTTAAAATTTATTAAGTACGCTGAATTCTGGTAAAAAGAAAGATTTTTTATCATAGAATAACAAGCTACACATTACTTCCAGTTATTAGAAAAGATGTATATTGAAGCTTTAGAATGTTTCTTGACTTAGATATTAATTACTCATTCGCAATAAAATACACATTTATTGTCAAATAATACGTTCGGTATGAGAAAAATGCCCCTTGCTTTATCATAGGGAGAATAACTATTTCGCTAAAAAAATTAACCTTATATATATAAATATATATATATATATATATAAGATTCCATCATTTTTAAAAATGTTTGAAAATTGTTCCATGTAGGAATTTGAGAAAACTTTCGATTGATTTGCTGAGAAATGCAGTCTGACCTCTACATAACGAAGTCGCGAAATCCAGAAAAGAAGTTCGTTATATGGGAAACTCATTATATAGAGGTTCATCTTTCAATTTTTTTTATAAACCGCATAAAACAAATTTTAAATTCATAAACACTATATATTAAAAAAAGTACTTATTCACACCTCTTTGTACATTAATATATATTTATTTTATATATCTTACCTATCAAAGAAAACAAAAAGAAAGAAAGAAAAATTGCAAGAAAAGTTCCTTAACGCCTTTATCCACTTCCTGGAAAAGTAAATTTTTTTCTTTAATGCTCAAGCCCTTACGTTTTGACATTTTCGAGCTACAAGAAATGAAGTTACCAGTACGACTGACCAATACTACAAATGAAAGGAGACTAGTTCGAGGACATGAGACTCTACTGAAGGTGAAAGGAAATATCAAAGATGTGTTCAGTAACTAGACAGTGGGGGTTGAAATTTGCTCTTCTTGGATGAAATGCCCAGAATTCTATTGCACTCGTCGAGCTAGGCACCCAATAAAACCAGATCAAGGCTTATGACCACCATAAAATGTGCTAAAAGAGAGAATAAATCGAAATGTACAGAAATACTTCAAAAATAGGGAGAAAAAATTGAATCACAAGAGAAAAATCTCTTTATACAGAAAATGCACTGCACTACTGGGAGGTTAATTTACGAAGAAAACCGTGAAATGTTCTTGATTCCAGGAAAAAGTTCGCTGTATTGAAAAATTCTTAAGATAGAGGTTCGTTATATGGAGGTTCGACTGTATTACAATTTTAAACTTTGTTGTACAGTGAAATACGATTAACGTGAAAACGCTTAAGACGAAATATCGGTTAACACGTAATAACGCAACGGTCCCAACAAACTACTATGCATTTTCATCGTCTTTTTCTCTAAACACGAAAAGATTTCCCTTTTGGATATTGAAACTGAGCCGACACTTAAGGAAATGTTTGAGAAAGTTTTTGTATTATTGGATTGTCCTACTGTATCATCAGAAGAATTCGTTGCAGTAGACAATGGTAATGTGTGTACAGCCCCAATTATGGCAAACTAAGGCATTTTGGAGTTAGTTAAAAGCTCAAAAAATATCACATTGACGCAGATTTCGACGAAGAAAATGAAATGAATAGTGCAGCTAATCTTCCCACGTCATTCGAAACGAGGAACATCATGAAAAGTACGAGCAGCTATTTAGACCAGTGTTTCTCAAACTGTGGGGCATTCCAAAATCTTCGGAATAATTTTATGGACGGCAGCGTAGAGAAAAAATCGTACTTCGGAAAGACGTATATATATACGTCAGGGGAAATTAACGCTTTGAGTGAGCTAGACGTTTATACACGCCAGTGGCACTTAAAAGATTAAATAGTATCGTAGTTTTAGCGTCGAATTATAGTATTATTGAATTCAATACATTGTTATTGTATGGGGGATCGATGCAAATCATGATTGAATATAGGGTCGCGAATATTGAAACTTTGAGAAGCACTGATTTATACACATATTCCAAAGGTGAAACGAATAACAAAATGGACGACATCGAACAATTTGATGCTACAAAAATCAATGCAAAGAAAAGAATCAGATTATTTTCCAAAATATCAGTAAATGTTTTGTTTTTCTAAAAAATCTGAACATAGGTTTTCCTTCTTTGCAATATCCATTAACACGAAATTTTTTAATACGAAAAATATTTCATTCCCCTCAGTTTTGCGCTAAACAAACGAGTGCGGTTTACACTGTATTTTTAAAGTATATGCCTACGTTTCTGAATCAATGCTCTGACTAAAATTCTAATTTTTTTCTTATCTTTGCCATTTTGTGTTGAAAAAAAATAGAGTAGCCAGAAGGAAAGTACGTAATTACATATAGAACAAGGAAGGTCTATTTTATAAAAGTAGTGAATTTTAAATATTTGATATTAAGTATTATTTTAGTAAAATAAGAATCAAAACTTTAACTGTCTTTTATGAAGATAGTATTTTTTTGTCAAAGTTATGTTACTTAAAACCCAATATCTCAAAAATTTATGTGCATTTCTTTCTTTCTTGCTTTGTGCACGTTATTTAAAGTATGATAAATGCAATGAACTGAGGATTTAGCATTAACATCAATGGTTCTTTTTTTGTTTTTTATCAGTTTATTGTTAGGAACACCTTACATTTTATAAATTTTTTGTAAGAAAGCGTGTAATGAGCCATAACTTTTTGGTAATTATATATATATTTTAAAATTTAGCTCATTATAACTGTGCTAAATATGATGTGTAGAAAATAATTTAAATATATGGCTTTAAATTCAATGTAGAGTGTTTTAAATTTCGGTATAGCTTTCATTATATTTTAACTAAAATATCTCATTTTAATAAATTTAAATTGTCATATAACTTTCTGATCAGTTTTTTTCATTAGTTTAAGACAGAAGCACTAATAAAATAACATAAAAGGTAGATATTTTACGAAGATGTTTAAGAGTTTTAAGGTGGGATAGACTTATTAAGAGAGTTCATAATTTTAAGGGAGCTTGTTTTAAAGGTAATAATTTAACTTTTTGGGAATATTAAATGAGTATTTCATAATGTATAAAAAAAAGTAAAATGCGGAATATTTCATTATTTTTGCAGTATATTTACATTTATAGCTCTATAACTACAAAATTGGGTTTTTTTTTATAGTTTTATCAGAATACATTTATTTTCTTGCGCATTTATACCAACATTTCAAAAGAAATATAGACAACAGAAACAATGCATAGAAAGTACAAGAAGAGCTTCATTCATTTTATGCTCATAACAGTTTTACGTTTCATACATTAATACTGACCTATTTTTATAAAATATTTTTAACATGCTGAAAAGCAGAGCTCTTTCCTAAAATAATAAAACCTTTTTAGGTGCACATAAAACGTTTTCTACAAATGTAAAAGTTTCAATATGAATTTTGCGTAAAACGTTGCATTTAAATGATAGAGCAACATTTTTCAACACATATTTAGACTGCATTAAAAACACTTATCTAGATCACATTTTCACATTAAGGCCACTAATAGCAACACGGAATGACCGCCCCTTCTTAGTCATTGCAAATGACAACCGATTTCAATTAGGATATAACTCACTTCTGGAAAATCCCATTAGCAACTTTCTGCTCATGAATAGTCTCCATGACAAAACCACAATGACTACATTGTTCTTAGTATAATGTAATCAAAGATTAACAATGGTAAAGTTTTCGGGTACTAAATTACGCGCTTCTCGTGGACTTACTATTTTGAAATGATTGGTGCTTGTGATCTAGTGTAATGAATGATTGTGTGTAAAGCCATAATAGCTGCTCTTATAGAAATACTGTCTATAGTAACAGTGTGTTTTCTGTTGGAAAATGGTGACTCTTTTTATTCTTTTAAAAATAGACATATATTTTTATAATACAATTAAATACGGAAAAAATCAAATTAAAAAATATACTGCTGTCCACAAAAAAAAAATGTAACATCAAATAGGACTAGAGATATCATAGCGAAATTTATTTGACAAATAACATGTTGTACAAAGATCAAACGTTTAAAATTGCAGCCTCTTATGATATGTGAATGATGGCAAAATCAGTAGTTAGAATTGCCGCCATTGTTGGCTATAACCGTTGCCACACTCACCGGCATAGAATCAGGAAAACAGTCCATGCGGCTTTAACATACTGCCAAAGTTGATACTGTGGGATCCATCACACTGCCATGCGCTCAACCCGCCTGTTATCTCGATCATTGGTGCAACAAGGTGGGTGTGATCGGTGTTGTCTGTCAGTCGTTTCCACCTGTATCCAGCGATGAGAAATCCGCTTTCCAGTTGCTTGGTTTCGTCCAACACGTTGACCGATTTCTCTGAAGGTTAATCCGCAATATTTATAGGCTACTAATCTTTGTTGGTCAAATTCAGAAACTTAGTTAAAAGACGCTCGTTGTCTTCCACGAGGCATAGGTAAACATCTTACTCACACAAAAAACCGCAAGTATAAAAACAATTGCCGTACTTCAAATCGCCAATCTGTTCTCCCCTTATGTAGCACTTGCGGGTGGCGCTGCGGTTACCCGTGATGTGATTCTGCGCTATAATGCTACCGATTTGAATATTTCATTGCCACCAACACATGATATAAATTTCACAGGGTTCGCATGCTCTCTTCAGGGTGTTGTGTTTTGTGTAGCCATCAGTGTATATTATTGAAGAAAAACGGCGATTTTATCATAGAAATGTTCCCCTAGGGGTGTCATAAGTATATCGTATGGAATATTGTAAATTCAAGATAATTTATCCCAAAATATAATCAGCCCAGTCAATTTTTATTATACTTCGTGAAGACTAATTGGAACTGGTGTACTTTAGATTCAGCTGTTGAGAATCCTCGTAGGAAAACAAATTAAACGAATAAACAGTAGCTACATATTTTATTCATAGTTTAAACAGAAGCAATTCATTGTCAATATATATATCTTGCCTTATAATTTAATCTATGTATCAAAACAAATTAACACACACGCACATACGCACACACACTCACGCTCGCACACGCACGTACACACATATAATAAAACATAGGAAAATGATAGATATAGATACTACATCTTGCAATGTAGAGGAAACATACATTCTGAATTAGAAAAAAAAATACAAGAAACCTTTATTTAATGGGAAAAAAAGCAATGGACTTAAGGTATCCGACTACGTTCGGATCTGTGATTTTAAAACAGCGCATAAATGGATAATTTTCATGATATTTAGTATCACTTAAATTAAAATACATGCATAAAATTGTTTTAAGGACATTTTAAGAAAAAATATTTAAATACAATATCTTGGGAAAAAATTAACTTAGAATAAACCTTTTAAAAAATTTCCCCCTTTGGTGAAAAATTTTCTATTATAAAAATTTTTCCCTGATATAGCCCAACCTCTGTACAGAGGCTCAACCAAAAAATTTTAAAAAATTCGCATTATTTTTCAATTTAAAAACCCAAAAATAATTATCACAGCTTTTTTTATTAAAATTTCTCCCTCTGTTGTCTTAAAACATGGATAAACCCCCAACAAGTTGAATATTTCAAAAAAATTAAAGCCTTTCCGAGAAGGTTAGCTCCTCCGGGAAAAAATAATAATAAAAACCTTTTTTTAAAAAAAAAGGGAAATTATTTTAAAAATTCCCTTATTTCATTTTCATTTTTTGTCCAAATATTGTACTCAAATAATTTTTATTGTAAAAAACTATTTTTAAAAAACAATTTTATAAAAATTTTAATCAAAATTAAATTTAAATACTAAATATTATCCTTTTTGTGTTTTTAAAAATCATGGTTAAACGTAGTGGGTTTACCTTAAATAGAAAAATGCTATTTTTTTTAAAAGCTGTAATGGACTTAAAGCTGTGAAAGGGGGGTTTTTTAAAGTTTGTTTTACAGAACCCCAAAATATACCCATTCAGCAGAAAACTTAAGCATAATAATGCAACAAAACCAAGATTGAAAATTATTTGGACCTTACTTTGCCATGTATAATCCCAGCAGTAAGATATGAAAAAATGATGTATATAAATGTAAATAGTAGCAAAAAGTAATGCAGTTAAAAAGAGGAAACGAATTTTTTAAAATTTTTTTTAAAATCTCAAAAACCCAAAAAATTTAAAAAAATTTTGAATCCGGAAAAAAAGAAAAAAATTGTTTAGATTTTGGGAAATGACCCAACGGTATTCTACAAAAAACTTTAGCATTAGAAATTTTTATATTCAATGTTTTTTTGAAACAAAAAAATTAAAAAAAACATTATTACGAATTTTGCATAATGAATGTTTAAAATAATTTGAATAATTTATATCTTGATGTGTAACACGTTTATATTACTTTATGTTCTATTTATTTTATGTTAAAATTGTGATATTCCCGGTAACCTGTCCCTTACATTATAGTGGCGATTCGATAGAAATTGGCGAAATCTTGGCGATAGAGTCAAGACGACATCCTTTTTGGCGAGTTGGTGACTTCATTGATGCTTTTGGAGATTGCTGGAGAAATCTATTAATGCACGATCTATGATAAAGGGGATCTTTTCGAAAGATCCGTGGGGCCCAAAAATCGAAAGTCACTCACCAAAAACCGGGGGAGATAGTATTGTTTTTGACCTTTGGGATCGGTGTTGATTTGCCCGTGAATACGACCAACGGTTAGTTTTTAAACTTCTTCTGCAAATAAGGCCCGTTTTTTTGTAAAAAATTTTTAATATACTAGTTTTTTTGACACTGAAAAGTTATGTCTAAAACGTTTTGGAAAATTGGAAGACCCTTTGGGATTTTTTAAAACAAAATTTTTAGTACGGTATCCTGAATTTCGGGGATTGTTTTAAAAAATTTTTCCATCGTTCTTGAATAACTGGCTTGCTCTTTGTGTCTGATTGCATAGAATCATCGAACGCTGATCTACGTAACAATGTACATATATTCAACTCTTAATTCTTCTTAGAGGGCATTTTCTTTTCATTTTGGTCCAGAATTTTTCAGTATATTGCTCTGTCTATAAATTTCTCTTTAATTACCTGTCATGTATTTCCAAATATAATCAACCCTTACTGCCGGGGAAACACCTTTTTTCATGAAAAAAGTAATTAAAAAATTTGAGATCCATTTAAAAAAATAAAAAAAGTCTTTAAAAATTTTTAAAAAATATTAAAATTGGGAAATTTTTGGGGAGAGGCTAAAACGGGGGGGAATATTCTCCCAAATTAAAAAAGTTGTGGAAACGCCAGATGCCTACGATGATGCCTCTTGCACACTGCCAGTGTTTGCCTTTCTTTCTCTTCCTTTTATTTTTGTTCAGTTAATGAGTGTGAAGAGAATTCATTTATGGTGAATTCCAAACTACAGAATTAGATATCCCAATCAGTGGATGCGAATGTTATGAATTATTTGGAAACTCAGATTCTTACGCTGAATTTGACTCCCCCGCCCCTTTTTTATAATAAAAATTTTGTTATGAACAACCCCAAAAATTTTAAAACCCTTTAAAAAGGCTTTTGCAAAAACTAAAAAAATTTTAAAAAATGTGCGTGCTTATAAACACGATAGAAATGAAAAAATTAACATTTTGTAATGTTTGGTTTTAG
The DNA here is from genome assembly GCA_019973955.1 of Trichonephila inaurata madagascariensis. NCBI lineage: Eukaryota > Metazoa > Arthropoda > Arachnida > Araneae > Nephilidae > Trichonephila > Trichonephila inaurata. Next base: position 369,769 of record BMAV01013589.1, on the reverse strand, counting down.
GGGTTGTTAGGTTTAAAAAAAAAACAAAGGGGGTTTAAATAGCTTTTCCCCCAAAAAATTTTTATTCATTATTATTATGTATGGGGGGAAAAAAAAGCAGGGAACTGTTCAAAAAAGATTCAAAATTTAAAAAATTCTAAATTTATGAAAAAACATTTCAGAATTTTTATATTCTTAAAGTTTGGATATGGTCGATTTTTGTCGACCATTCGTTTTGGGTCGGAAAAAATTTGGCGAATTTTTCGGAAAAGAAGAGACATTTTAGGGAAATTTTTAATATGACTTTTATTGAGGTCTAACAAATTCTTATATATTGAACAAACTTTTTTATTGGGGAGAATAAAAAAAAAAACGAGCCGTAGTTAACACAGATCGCGCAATTGGGTCACTTATCTAAATAATTTTATTATTTTGCCTACTTTCAATCCTAATAATATTTGAATTGAAAAAAAATCTTTTCCTTAATTTCCCAACGGTCCAAAACAAATTCAGATATTCAAAATTATGCTCGAAATGCAAAAAGAAAAACCGTAGAAATTTGTAAAAAATGTAAAAAATTGTAGAGATTTTGGGGTTTTAATAATTATTTCCAAAAAAACATTTAAAAACATTTAATTTTTTAAAAAGAAGTTAATTTACAGTCAATAGAGCAACATCATGAAATTTCCAGTTTGGTTTAAAACCGATTTTCGACGCCAAATTTTGTCTTTTTGTAAATAACATTCTTTTCAACAATGACGAAAACTTGAATGAGCGTTACAAATCAGAATGTGACGTTCATTTTGCCCCCTCTTCGGGAAAACGTGCCTTTTAAAAAAGTTACTAATAACCGACTATTTTTTAAAAAAAAAAGAATTTAAAACAGTCAATAGAAACCGTCATTATATTCCAGTTTGGGAAAACCAATTTTCCCGGGAAAAAATTTTTCGTTTTAAGTCTTTTTTTTTAGGACTTAATATTTTAGGGAAAATTGGATAAATATTACGAGAGTTAAAAAACCCAGGGTAAATGCGGCTTTTTAAAACGAATCATTAAAGTTCACTCTCCAGAAAAACAGCCAAAAGGTTATCACCAAAATTACTTTTTTCCTAAAATATGTTTTCAGTTACTGAATACTATTGAAGCCACCATCATTTTAAAAACGATCCAAAATTTTTTTCTTTATTCTAAAATATATGGTTTTTAAATTTTTGGACTGATGAAAAAAAGTGCATTCTAGTTTTCGAAAGTTTTTTTGGGGAAAAATATTAATAATGCGGTAGCGAAACAATATTGAATCATTCAGGTCTGTTCATTAATCTACCGACCCGATCAATTGATTTTAAACACTAAATCGTGTATTTTGAGAACATTTGAGAATTTTTTAATAATTTTTAAAGTTGAGAGTTCGAATCCAGAGATCATTTTCCCCGTCTTAGGCTTCACATTTTCAAATTTATGAAGGTATTTTGAGTCCCATTTTGTATTTAAAGTGTGAAATTTTAAAAAACAAAATGTTTTTTAAAGCGCTTTTATAACTCTTAACGCTACTTGTATGTAAGGGAAACTTTTTAAATAATTTTTTTCTACTTTAAAAGTCAATAGTTCAAAAACACTTTTTTCGATCGATGACAATACAATAATTTCATAATTTGTTGCATTGTCCGATCAGGATCATGCAACTATTTCCAGATTTGGGGTTAAAAGATTGTTTCAACCCTAAAAGGAAAACGATCGTGGGTTTAAAACAAATAAAACAAAAAAATGTTCTTTTTTTGGGAAAGGAAAGGTGTCAGCAATTTCCAAACTAAACAATTGTCTAGTTTTATGAAAATGGAAATAAAAAATACCTTTAAGGGGAAGGTGCGAAAAAAAAAAAAATGTTCTAACGCAAACTCAGACATAAAGTCTGTTTTTCTTCATTTCTCTTGTCAAAACTTTGGGTAAAAAATTTTATTGCCATTTTACCAAAACAGCTGAAAATTGATTTAGAGGTCACTGGATTAAAAAAAAAATTTTCACAAACTCTTCGATTAAAAAAAGTGTACTTTTATGTCTAACGCTGATTCAAGAATATTGATATCTTTTTTGAGAAAAATAACATTGACATTGCACCTTCTTCGCCATCTTCAAGCTTAGAAGCTCTTCGTTTAGCTGGTTGTTTGATCCCACCATTTTGCGAACCAGGCCTTATCAACGCGGTAATAGGATGCCAATTAGTATTCAGATTCTAAAAAATAACGCATTTAAGATTAATTCATCAATGAATAAATGATAGTTTTATATCCCCAAAAAATAACACGCTTTTTATGGTTAATCGAACTAAAGGTCAAACATAATGGCAATATAAAATAAAATGATTCCCGAGAAAATTAATGTCATTGTGATAAAAAGCATGCTGATTGCTTCTTTAACTTTTTTACACTAACTCTGCATTTCAGAATAAAACTAGTAAGAAATTTTAACAACTGGTATCGAACACTCAACTGTTTTACCACAATGGCATTAATTTTCTCGTTAATCATTTATTCTTATATTAAGAATTATTTTCGACCGATTAACCATAAAAGCGTGCTTTTTAGTATTTTTTAAACTATAATTTATTTATTTTAACGTTTTTGTTTTATTTGTTTATAACAGTTAGCTCAGTTTTGATGTTGTAAGAAATTACAATAATCAATACAAAGGTAAACAACTGGATATTAATAAAATAGAAGTAGTGAAGCCGGGTTGTGAATGGGAAATATGAAACACTCTATGTGTTTTAATTAAACATTACGCGAATGAATTTATTTCAAATAATAGGAAGACTTAATCTTTTCTCAGAAAGATACATTGGTTAAAAAGAGGTTATAAAGTAGCGATAACTTGAGGAAATAATATTTCGTATTTGCTCAAACCTTTTTAGTTTCCAAGAAAATTCTTACATTAATGCACTTTATTGAAAAGAGTTTGATACGAAAATTACTTCCACTTGTTCTAAAGAATATTTTCCATGAAAACAGGTAACTTAAAAGAGTAAAGCATAGTAGAAAGTTTCAATACTAGTAGATAATAATATATACTCCATAGTGTTAGGAAGTAAAATTAAAATTCAAAATTTAGGGAAGAAAGTCTCATCTAAGAACTTTTCCATCAGTTCTTTTCAATAAAAAGTCTTACGAGTAAATAGATTATATTTATTCTCGAAAAAACAAGATGAATTCAAAAAAATTAGAATAGGTTTGAAATTTTTTCTCTCCTATTTATTTTACATAATGATAAAATACAATTTACTTTTCTTTTTTGAGTTTAACATCCTAAAGGTATTGTTTCAATTTCCATATTTAAATAAGCATGCAAGATTGTTGAATATTATTTGAACATAATTTTTATTTAAGTAAATAATTTCGATTGCTTTTTATGATTTAGATTTTCTTGCTATTTGCTTGAATCTGATTTTTAGTATGAAGAAACAAAACATTCGTCATTTATTCAATTCTACTATTGGCTCACCTTCTCTATATATTTATTTATTTTGCTAACTATCTAGAGTGGGATTTTCAATCGTTAATAAATACATTTAAGCGCTCAATTGGTTGAAATTTATATACATGATTATTTTTGGTGGTATACAATGATTTAATTATGATTAATAAAGGGGTAATTGAGTAAAAGTGGTATTTAAAAAGAAGATTCTAAACCCCACAGCCACGGAGACTTAGCGACAATTTAGGCGACAATGTCAAAACAGAAAGGTTTATTCACGTTTTAAAGCATTCAATTGAACTGAAATTTTATATACGATTGTTTTGGATGACAATACGATACTTTAAGGACAATTAATAAAATTAATTACCACTTATTGTTGCGATTCTTTCCTTGTGTATATACATATTTGTAATGAAATTGTAAACTGTTTAATAAAAGTAAAATAAAAAAAAAATTTTTGTTGATCTAGTAGGAATTGACATTTTTATACTTTACTTGATACCACATGACTGCATAAAGAAAGTTATTTAACGTCTAAAATCAGTAGTGACAAAGAAAATAATAAAATCAAATTCCATTTGTAATTCTAAAATTACTTTCGTTCATTATACATTGTTTAAAACTTCATAGTACCTTCAGAAAACTGTTTTAATCATTAATTTTAAATATATATTTACAATGGCGAAACCATATGACGAAATATTATAAACAGATAAAAACTCAACGATATCAGCCGATTTGATTTTCAAAGAAACTTGTCGACTAGGTTTCATATTATACCGTCTGGCTCGTATTATTCGTTATGAAATATTCACCGGTTAGAATTGTGGTAAATCTTCATATAGACAACTCCATGATAAGTCTGTATAAGTAAATATATTCATCGTTTGAAACATACTAAGTCTACAAATTACGAGATAATACTATCATTAAATACAGCAAAAAATATTCATTCAAAAATATTTTTATGGAGTAAAATAATTTTTATTCTATTTCTGATTGTACCTATTTAATAAGATTTTTTACAAATAATTATTGCGTATAATAGTAATTCTTTATTACTTTGCACATATATAGCTCATCCTTCCTTCTTATTTAAGGTATCCGACTACGTTCGGAACCGTGATTTAAAAAGTGCATAAATGGATAATTTTCATAATATTAGTGTTACTTAGATTAGAATACATGTATAAAATTGTTTTTAAGGACATTTGACAAAAGAATTATTTAAATACAATATTTTTGGCAAAAGTTAACTTAGAAGTAACCTTTTCAAATGTTCTCCTTTTGTGACAAATGCTTCTATTATAGCAATATTTTCTCTAAACTCAGACATCATACAAACCTAATTATTTTTTTTTTTTTTTTTGAAATATATAACTTGGTGGTTTTATCCATATCTTACGACAACAGAGGCCATTTTTGAAAAAACGCCAATAATTATTTAAGAGGTGGTGGTAACTCTGAAAATAATGTGAATTTTTCAACATTCCTAGTTGACTTCTGTAGAGGTCTGAAACTTCTCTCTAAAACAAAAATATTCTCATAAAGCCATTTTCTCAAGGAGAACATTTTTGAAAAAAAAATTATTCTAAGTTAATTTTTTGACAAAAATATTCTCATTTAATAATTGTCAAATATCCTAACACATACATGTATTCATCTAATGACACTAATATAAAAGTATCCATTTATGCCTTTTCTAATCACAATTCCGAACGAATCGAATACCTAAAATCTTCATAAAAAAATCAATAACTTCGAGATATTTTTCCTTTTTTTTTTGAAAAGCATTTTTTTAAAACATTAATAAATTTGATGTAATAAATATGAGAAGTTATTATCTCCTAAAACTTTTGACTTATTGTTTTGATAACCAGGTTATGATTGAAAATAACTTACATTTTGAAGAAATTATTTGAAAATGAATTTTAAAATTCCTACTATATAATAAGAAAAAAAATCACATTAAATTACATCGTTAGGTTAGAATTTTTAAAAACTTTTAATGAATTATTAAAACGTATGAAATGTGTTATTTTAATTCGTTGGTGCAAACTGAAAATCACCAAATATTAAACTTAGGCTACATTTATTTTCCTGAAGTACAGTATTACATTTTAAAATAAAAATAGTCACTTAAGATTATTTTGAGTTTCCTTTCTGGTAAAATTTGAACTAATACAATTAGTACTGTTTATCAGCATTTTTTAACTGCTATTTCTTATCAATCTTACTACAAAATTTTATGTAATGTCTTTTAAAATATTGTAAATGATTTATATCTGGATGTATAATACCTTCATATTACTCTATGTTGTATCGATTTTATGTTGAAACTGAAATATTCGCAAACAACACCGTTCCTTACCTTTTGAAGGCGATTCAATGGAAACTTGATGAAATATGGGCGATAGAGCCAAGTTAGCATTATTTTTGGTGATCATTTTGGTGGCCTTGGCAATCTACTAATCTTGAAATCTACTAATATCACGATATCATGACGCAAGCGGATTTTTCTCGAAAGATCCGTGAGGCCTATAAATAGGGAGTTCCTCGATTCGGCTGGTTAATCTTTGACTTTAATGTCGGAAAATTATTGGTTGACCGTGAAAAGTCAACTAAATTAGTTTATTACTTTCGGCTGTAGATGGGCTTGACGTGCTTGTGACAATCTTTAATAGTTGTAGCTTAGGCGCGAGTATCTGTGTCTGAACGCCGTAGAAGATATGAGGCATTCTGAGATTTTATTCTGCGAATATTGCTGTTGTATCCCACCATATTTAAAGGTTGTTTTGGACAAAATTTCGATCACTCCTGAAGAACTGTCCTGCTCTGCTCTTGGCGACTGATTTGCGGCTCCTCCCCTGATGGGATAGTCTTACTAACTTTTGTAATTATAAAATTTATAAAGATATCACTATCAAGGCCAGAACTGATAATTAATTGATAAGGATGGTGTACTTATTAATTATGTAAATTAAATAACTTGTGTGTCGTAAAAGGAAATTTACATTATGGAAAGCAAAACTACAGTCGAACCTCTATATTTGCAAGATTTTTTCTATATAGAGAACTTTCCACGAATCTGAGATATATGACCTGGCACATGAAATAACACTCTATAGCCGAATTATAACGAACCTCTATATAACAGACTTTTCTTTTTTGATTCAATTTTATTCTCCCTATTTTTTAAAGTATTTCTGAGCATTTCTTCTCCTCTAACACATTTTTATGGTGGTCATAAATCTTGGTGGTTTTTTTTAGATGCCTAACTCACCCGAGAACAGCATAGGTTCTGGACTTTTTTATCCAGGGAGTGCAACCTTTATCTCCATTGTCAGTTCACACAAAACATCTTCAGTGTCTATCTCGATGGGATTGTCCCGTGACCTGTGTTGTTCTGGTTGTGAAATAATGTATATTCATCATTATACTTGTATGCTTTAATTAGCAATGTCCTTCAAATTCATTAATTTTAATATGAAATTATTTTCTTAATATTGTACAATGTATTCTTCGACATTCTTTTCTCTTGTTCTCGTGTAGGTTTTCTTTCTTTTTTTATTTATTTATTTATTCTTTTTAAAATTTTTTTTTTATGGGTAAGCTCTAAAATAAAGCTTGTATTTATTTTAAAAGATGTAGATAAATACTTTTAATATAGTGTTTATGAATTTGGAAATTTGTTTTTGTAATGGTTTTATAAAGTATGCTAAAAAGATGAATCTCTATACAACGAATTTTCCATATAACGGAAACTTTTCGGGATTTTTTGCGACTTCTAGATTTATATAAAAGGTCCACGATTGTATTTGCAGAAATTCAATATAAAACATTCTAAATAACTTTTACTCCATTGCAGGAATTATTTAATTCGCTGATATTTAATTCAAGAGAAATTTATTCATTTAAACACAAACTTAAGAGCCGTATACTTGATTAATTTTCAGAATTAGTAATAATATTAATAATAATATATAGAATTTACCAATTTCCCAGTTATAATTGGTACAAACTTCCTTTCCATAATAAAGAGTTTTCTTTTTTACTGGTTTTAATACTTTATATTTATGTTTCATGCATAAAAATTTTATGAATTAATAATCAGTATTAGTTGTCAATAGTTCAATTATCAACATTTCAGTTATTCATAAAAATTTCTTCATTCATTATAACAAGGTATATCAAATTAATGTTAAAATAAATTCTCAAACTGAAGTTTTTAATTGCAAAATTTTTTACTTTCAAAACTTGGACTTAAAAGTTCAATTATATATTTGAATATCTAAAGCCTTTTCTTTTATTAAAATTATCTTTTAAAAATGTTAACACAGAGAGATTTTAACCTATGAATTCGATTTGTGAATGATACAACGTTTAGAAACTTATTAAACTAGGTGCCATAAACTTTCCAAATTTGGGATGTAAGGTAATACTTTTGAATATGAAAAAAATAACAAAACTTCTAACTCAATATTGAAATTAATATGAACGAGCTCCAGGAGTGTTATGTTATAAAATATTATTATATTTTGAAATATAGAAGTTCTCTCTGTATTAAGGTATTCTCTCTAGAGTGTGCGTACACACACACACAAATTATGAAGAGGGCTTTACAGAGGTCTTCACACTAATCACTTAGAGAATCTTAGAGCCAAAATTAAGGGTTGTTTCCAATCCAATCCTCTCGAGGAAGAAATCGCTATGCGCCAGTATAGTTGTCGGGTATATAATGGAGCTTTGGTATTCGCGCGTGGTAGTCGTTGGAAGAATAATAGTAGAATAGTAGAAGAATATAAAAGAAGTAGGATATACAGAAAGCTAAGATGCTGATCGCCATGAGCTATTGGTAAGATATTAAATATAGAAGTGTAATTACAGAACGGACTTTAGTGTATTAAGGAATCTAAGGTAGATAAAGATTCTTAGGGTAACTTCTCATAAAGACAGTGATTAGGATTTCAGACGCTATTTGCTTAGAATTTAGGATTACGTTGTATCACTCCTGATTGAATCCCTATAGTAAGACTTGTGTGGTGTTGATCAATATATATAGACAATAGATTATTATGGCAAATTTGGGTGATCAAATCATTTCCTCCTACAAATCTAGGTCGCGTAGATGAAGAGATGATACCCCGAGGCGGGGTATCCCACAAAATGATAGACCCGGTTTTAAAAACGTATTTATCAGTCTTGCAATACAATTACAACACAATACAATTAACCTAACTCAGTAATCCCCCATAGATATATTTATTTTCTGTTACTAATGATCGAAGTGTGACCCCCCTTGTTACACGAGATACGTTCGATCTGTAATCCAGTTCGTTTCATACATTTTGTAGCATCACTCTATCAATGGTTCGTAACGCTGCACAAATGCTGACTTGTCGTTCTCTGGTATTTGTTTTGTCAATTGTAAATAATGCGGCTGAAATTAAATTTTTTTTTTCGTAAAATTTTCAGAACCATTTTCAGGGGCATTCCACGTTCATAAAGTTTCTTTCGTGACCACTTTTGTTAAAAATATTTTCTATGAACAGGCTACATTTTCCCCTGTGAACGACTTAGTGATTTTGATGGCTGTGTTGTACGACTCATTAAGGCTCATAAAAGCAAATAAACAGAAAATAAAAAAAATGGTATCTGCGATCTCTATTGGATGAAGTTGAAATCGATCAACCCAGGGAAGAACCTGATGGAATAATGGATATTAATCATGATAGCGAAAGTAAATTTAAGAATAGCGATGAACATGAAACGTTTGAGTTGAAAGGAAAATTTTCGAATGCTACCTAAAAAACTTCTGTCAAGATATGAACCTGCAAGACACTGAGCCCTGTTAAAAAGACGCAAGCAAGGAAAATTTCAATATACTATTTGTCGATCATCAAAGAACAATAAAACCACAATAACTGAACAAAATATGACAGTTTTGCCTGCAAATATCATTCAGTATTAGCTAAAAGTGTCTGTGTTTTGTATCCTTTATTAAAATCATGAATACCGGTATTTTATTTAAGTTCAATTAGTTTTTTCTCCAAATTTTTAAGAAAATTTGAAAAGTGTCATAAAAGTAGAGGCAAGTACACTTTCTCTATGCAATTCAAATTAATACACTAAATTAGTTTTATCGTTTACAATAAAAAATAATTATAAAAAAGGATTGGCTGCACGACCACTAATTTTACTATCGAGTGCGTAACTGTTCCTTGGTTAATATATATTCTTTCATAAAAATATTTAAAGAAGCAAATTAAAAAGTGAAACTCTTTGCCATAGCTTCTCAATAAAGTTGATAATAATAGAAAGGCTAAGAAATAAAAAACTTCTTAATAATGTCTGTTCCTTCACCCAACCTTCACACCAAAGAGAGGGTAGGTTCGCTCCAAAGGAACTGAATTTCTTAAAATTCTATTAAAATAATTCAAGAAAAATATGGTGTCATGATCATGCTGTGACGGATTCTATCCGCACGTTTTTAAATAATCCTCTTGGGGAAATTACTTTTTTACAGTGATTCAGTTTAAAACCGCTTTCCGTGGAGGTGATTTTATACTAATGTAAATGCTATTTAAACTCTGGCAATAGATGTGTTAGGTTAATCGTAGAAAGTTAATTGTGGATCGTGAATCGTGAGTTCTGCGTTTGAAATTAGTATTCAAGTTAAAAGCTAAGCTCATTGGAAACACTAGAGAAATTAGTTTGAAGAAGAAGGTAACAGTTTAGAGTAAGGAGCTGACAAGTGATCTACAAGCGTATTAAGAGATTTGATTTGAGTTACCTTATTAAATAGATTAAGAGATTAGAATTGCTTCTAAGGTTATCGAATTCCTTATAAATTGATCATAAAGTGATAAATCATAAATAAGAGTAATTGTTTTTGTAATCGAGTCTGCTTCCTCAATGACCCATATTCCTTCTAAACTTCAGGTGGAAATCGTCAATGTATTGTTTCGGATTTATTTTATCAAAAATTAATGCAGTCATCTTGTAAATGTCTACCCTCTGAGCCTGAAGGTGAGGGAGAAAGAGAAGGAAGACTAGGCATATTCAAAGTCACTCAATTTATTCACAGTACTAACCACAACACAAATTCAATCAACCAAAGTTAAGAGATGCACCTAATTAGTAAATATTATGACAATCGCTCAGACCTCTTAGCTACCTAATCTAGATTACATATTAAGTGACAGATCGTCAACTTGCATATAACAGTTATCAATTACTAAATATCCGCGTCACACTTCAAACAGATTAATCACTGCTCCACTAGCAGTCTAACCTATCTCTCTCCTTCTAACCAAAAAGTTTAGGCCTTAGAAACGAGACTTAATCTGCATGCTCACGATTTCTTCTTCGGAAGGAAGTTTTATAATAAAATAATTTTCAAGACCAGAAAAGATCCTTGGATAGAGCTAAAGTACAATCTTTAATCTATTTCACCTCCGTTTTCATTAAAAATTGCCATACAAAATTCAACAAATTATACGATTGTCTTATGCATTAAATTTATGTAACTTTTATTACTTAAAAATAACTTACCGTAAATCCGGCGTATAAAGCGCACTTTTAACTCAAAAATAGATCGAAATTTTACAGGTGCATAAATACTTAGGAATTGCATAAATAAAGAGCTTTAAAAATGAAAAAAAAAAAGCCGAACTGCAAATAAAACTAAGGCACTTCTCTCTCTTCGAAACCCTTTCTTATTTAAAAAAAATAGCCTCCTATGAACTTAAGGTTTGTATTTCTAGAAGTATATATTTTTTCAAAAGAAGCCTGGATATTACTTCGAATAAATGACTTTAAAACAAAGAGCTTTTGAATGCCCATTGCATTTCCGAGTTTCTTTGTAAAATAGAGTTGCGCGTTATACGCCGAATACCTAAAATTAAAAATTCAGCTCTAAAGTATAGGTGAGCGTTTAAAAGCCGGATTTTACGGTAGTTACTTCTTCCAAGTTTTCAAATTTATAAAAAAATAGTCATGTGCACACACGCAGATTTATTCACATATAAACTATCAAACCTAAAATTAAATTCTGACTATCCCTAACCACCTGAACATAATACAGTCCATATTCTTCGCCCCCAACAAACTCCTCTTCACAATCCAAAACAAAATTATTATTCCATGCCTTTCGTAATGACTCGTAACCCCATCTTACACATAGCGACCAAATAATCTCACGTCCGACTGGGCCCTAAGATCTCCAGAGCAGGGATAGTAGAATCTGTTTGATCTCCAGATGCTTACTCTGGTCAACGATCTATGAAACGAAGTTTTCTAGTAATTCATTTCCAAGATCCTTCTAGCAGGAAGGGATTAAGCTCCTGCTGTCTTCGAGATGGAAGAACGCAAATCCCCGTGGGAAGCGTCGTCTGTTGCACGTTCTTTCCGGAAAAGGAGGGACGTCAACCACATTTCGCGCCATTTTGCTTCGAGGTGGGCCACGAAATCAGCGGAAAATCATCAGGGACAGTGTTCGACAGCAAATGATCGGATCCTAATTAAATTACTGCTGGTGGAGATGGTTTATTCCTGTCCCGTCCCTGCCGGAGTTGTTGTTAAGCCGCGAGTGGGTAGTTTATTTGAGGGTGTCGACAAGCTGTGGGAAGTGTAGTTTATGGAAAAGAAGAAATGCTTGGCGGTTTGAAAAGGTGGGCATTATTAATACCCCGTTATAGTGATAATGGTTTGGGGATTGGGTAATTATTTATTTACAGTTTTATTGATTTAGGGATTCGAGGAATTCGTAAATTTAGTGATTAAAAAGAATTATATTGGCAATTATTATCGCTACATTAAGGTATCCTTGCGACTACTTCATAAAAAAAGATATAGAATGTTTTTTTCGTGGGTTTTAGATTTATTTAATGTATTTTAAGAACAATACGCTAAAATTGAGAAGAGAAGAAGGAATAATTATTACTAAATTGGAAAAAATGGGTAAAAATTTACAAAAAGGTATCCGACTACGTTTGAAACAAAAATTTTAAAAAGGTGCATAAATGGATAATTTTCATGATATTTAGTGTCACTTAGATTAGAATACATGTATAAAATTGTTTTAAGGACATTTTGAGAAAAAACAATTTATTTAAATACATATGGCAAAAATAACTTAGAATAACATTTTCAAATGTCCTCCTTGTAAAAAAAATGCTTCTATTCTAGTAAGAATTTGCCTGTATATAGTTTCAAACCTCTGTAAGAGGCTCAACTATGATTTTGAAAACTTGCATTATTTTCAGAAGTTCTACATTTGAAATACTTATGGTTGTTTTTTCTTAAAATTTCTCCCCTGTTGTCGTAAATCATGGATAAACCCACTTCTAAGTTATATATTTCAAAAATTCTAGTTAAACTTCTGTACAGAGGTCTGAGCTATATACAGGCAAAATATTATATAATAGAAGCATTCTTCACAAAAGAAGATTATTTTGAAAATGGGTCACTCTAAGTTAATTTTTTGTCAAAATATTGTACTTAAATAATTTTTTTATTGTAATACTATTCTTAAAACATTTTTATATACATTTTCTAATCTCAGGGACACTAAATTTCCCAAATGTTATCCATTTATACGCTTTTGCCAAATCACGGTACCGAACGTAGTCGGATACCTTAAGTGGGCCCCACTTTGTGCAAATGTTAATGAAAAAAATCTCAATTTTTCAATTTTGATGGGTTACTTTGGTAATCCTTTTTGAATTGACTTTTAGGTATGAGATATTTTAACTTTTACAAAAACTAGTGCACTTTATATTGATTATTAAATGAAATTGCTTAAAAAATAGTGATTATATTCACATATGGGACTGTAAATTTTTAATAAATCAGTGATTAATAAATCTGGAGTTTAAAACACTTCTACTACTAACAGAACATACACAAAAAATTTCAGTTAATAATTCTTAAGATTTTTTGAGAATCGTTGTCCCCGTTTGAGTTTTTTCGAGAGAAAAAAAACACATTTCGGTAAAACGGGTTTTAAAGTTTACGCACTTTAAAAGTTCTGGCATCTGCTACAAAGTAAAACACTTGCAGTTTTTGTTCTAGTGAATGGAAAATAAAAACTTGGTATTTTCACAAAGCTCATAAGACAGTCTACTTATTTATTTACTTATTCATCGAATGTATCACAGTTAAGCTCAAATACGCATCTAATTTATACAAGTTTTTATTTACAGTCAAACCATTTGTTTCTTGAAATATCCCAAAATCAAGTTTGTTCAGAATGCAAAATTATTTCTATAAATTACAATTAAAATTTGAATTAAATCTGAAAAATATGTACAGTAAGACCCCGCTTAACGCTGTTTCGGCTTAGCGCTCTTTTATTTCAACCCGGGGATTCCCCGAAATTGCTCCCCTTTAGGGGGACCAATATTCAAAACAGGGTTTCAAAATAAGAAATAAAAAATGGAAACAGGTAGTTGTGTTTCTTGTTTGGTGCGGTGCTGTACGGATGCATTTTTATCATTTGAAACATTTGTTGACATTATTGTAAGTATAAATTTATATAATAGTATAACGATTAATATAGTGACAAATATATATTATGATCTTTAGTTTTCCTTATGGGTGTGATAATGAAAACAATAAAAGAAAGAACCCGAAAACATTTCACTGGAAACTAAAATGCAAGTGATTAGAAGATTAGATTCTGGGGAACGTCCATCTCAAATTAGTGTTGATTGAATTTACCTTTTAACAAGATGTCTTCTTGACAAAACCGCAGAACATTGGGAAAATTTCCCATTGGGCTGAATGATCTGAATGAAGAATTTTTTTGTTTTATATGTATATATTCGTTTATATTGTTTTTATTTTTGTAAGAAATAAATGTTTGGTTTTATTTTTATTAAAAAAACATAATTATTAAATTTAATACCTAACCAATTTTTTATCCATCTTCCCCTAGCCCTATTATTTACATGCTAAGATAGACTCGTTTAGCGCTGTTTTGCATTACGCTCTACTTTGATGCGACGTATCCCCAGCGTTAAGTGGAGTTATTTTGCATCCATGTATTTTTTAAAATAAAGTATCAATATGTTCTGCTCAAAAGTACTTGATTAAGGAAAAAAAGCCTGTCTTTGAATGTTTTTTTTCCCTTTTCTTTTCAAATAAATATATTTATTTCGGTCATTGAGATTTACAAAAGAAATAATTTTTGTTTACTACGTTTTCATTTAGAATTGATTTTAAATACAACATGTATTCCTAGAAATAAACTTATTTTTAATTTTGATATATGAATAAAAAATGAAAGGAAGAAGTTAAAATGAAAAACATGCGAGTAGGGGTAAAGTAAAATACCTGTAACAGGTATTCACAAACCTTCACGTTCAAAACTATGAAAGGTTTAGCGTACTTTTACATCCGAATGAATACTCGATTTTTAAACTGAAACATATTAATAAACAATTTTATTTATAGAGCACCATGCAAATGATATTTTTTCAAATAGAATGGTCTCAATGTAACTCTCTGTGTGATACCAGAACAAGCATGATGCCAGACTTACTATTCATTCGTATAAAAGACGAGAATAATTTAATCTTTCTTTCCCATTCTCTATTAATTTCAGAATTTTTTTACTACTAAGAAATTTGGCATAATTAAGATAAAACAGAAGAAATTTAATGTTTTTTTTCCCACAGGAAAAGCAGTAAGAAAAAGAAAGGAGTACCTTTAAAGTTTATTGCATATCTAACCAGTACTTTTGGTATGTTATTTGTTACTGATTCATGTATATATAGAAGAGTAAGTAATAACTATTACTTATATAGTTATATTGATTGATGAAATGTTGTTTAAATATCTCGATATTTAAGCCCCTCGAATGTACTGATGAAAATCCCAACATCAAGAGAGAGTTGTGCTAGATAAACGAAATTTGGGAGATGTATTTGTATACACAAGTATCTGAAAGAGGACATCCATTTAAATTTCGTGCGGGGGAAATTTAAATAGATATTTTAAGGTTAAACAGGATGTTTTAAATCCTTACGAACAACAAATAACGTTTTAAAAATTGATGTAAACTTGTAGTGTTATTTATTTTCCCGTTGGGCGTTGGAGAAGATTGGAGTTAAGAATGCCCTTAAGGAGACGAAGAAGGCGCCATCAGCAGCTTACTCAATTTAAACAAGACCGTGATATAGGGTTAGTAGAAGGTAGATTTCCTTTTCGCAGTATTGTGCAAAAATAACTAGAAGGGAGGCATGCAATGTGCATAATTGTTGGCAACAGTGGTCAGGGGTGGGGACTGTATTAAGAAGTCTAAGATAGGACAGCATATCGGTCATTTCTGAGAAAAAGAACACCGTATTCGCTTCATAAGTGGGGCCCTCGTAATAGTTGCGGGGCAACTCAGGAATTTGGATCAGAGTGGCACAGCGAACTGTCACAAATCGTTAACCCCGAACTATACACCCTTGAGCTTTTCCAACTCAATGACATCAGTGACCAACGGTGCGTTTATCGGGGGGGGTAAAATGGAAATTTTTGTGTTCTCGGTAGAAGTCGTTTCTTTTTTGGTAAATCATTCATATGCTTATAAGAAAGGGGGTGGACCCCGGCAATCTTGTTATCGCCATAACAGTAAATTTGAATGTAATATTGATGAGATGTATTCTCATTCTTGATTTTTTCCCTTTTTTTGGGATCCAACGTTCGGAACCGGTTTTAAAAAAAGCATAAATGGCAATTTTTAGTGTTTAGATTAAAAAAAACATTATAAATTTGTTTTACATTTTGACAAAAAAAAAATTATTTTCATAAATTTTGGAAAAATTAATGTAACCTTTTTTAAAAAGCCCTTTTATAAAAATGCTTCTAAAATTTTATATTTTTTTTATATAAAATAAAAAACCCTTTAGAGAGTCTCAACTATTATTTTTTTAAAAAAATTTACAAAATTTTTAATTACAAAAACCCATTGAAATAATTCGGGTTTTTTTTTTAAAAAATTTTCCCCCTTTTGTGAAAACATGGGTAAACCTACTTCTGTTTTATATATTCCAAAATTCTAGTTGAGCCCCTTTACAGAGGTTGAGCTATATACAGACAAAATATTATTTGGACATTTTTCACAAAAGGAGTTTTTTGAAAAAAGGGTCATTCTAGTTCATTTTTGCCAAAATAGTGTACTTAAATAATTTTTTACTGCAATACTACTCTTAAAAACATTTTATATACGTTTTGTAATTTAAGTGGCACTAAGTATCATAAATATTATTCATTTATACGCTTTTGCAAAATTACGGTTCCGAACGTAGTCGGATGCCTTAAGACCATGACAGTAAATTTGAATGTAATAGTGATGAGACTTGTGTTTTCATTCTTGATCTCTTCTTTAAGAAGTAATTTCTTACAGGACAAACTGATCCCCATACTGCTTCTGTGCCCTTTCCCCACAAAAATGCTTTACGGTATCTCGAAAAGTTATCCTTATCTGCTGGAACACCACATTTATTTACTATCAAGCATGTAGACGTACTGTTGAATTATAAATCTAATGTAATCTTCAACATTTACTTGTTTGATTGACCAAATTCAAAGGGAACTCCATCCTAAAAAGCGGCATATGACAACTGCATTCGCATGACTACAGTGTTTATTAATGAACCATCATTTCACATTTGAAACGGCTCTTCTAGTAAAACTTTTTATTTGCGACCTTGAAACTTGAACCAAATAACTATATTACCTAGACAAATCCTTTACAAAATATATATATATATATATATATATATATATATATATATATATATATATATATATATATATATATAATATAAATTTTATTTCTCTAAGCAAATTTCTTCTTAATGCAGTAGTCTTATCTTTCTCATCTATATACAAGCATATACATATATATAACAAGCATCGTATAGTCATATAATAATCGAAAATTGAAAATATTATAAAATGCTATTGAAAAACAAAATAAATCATCCTATAAAAAGGGATAATCATATTTGCTATTGTTAAAGATATTTTAGTAAATTCATATTTAAAACTTGTTATGGTTTTCTGTATAAAATTCAAAATTGAAATGGAATGTTTATGTTAGATATATAACATTATAAATTATGGCTTTAAATTTACTTTAAAGCCAAATATCATCATATGAATATTGTTAAATAAAATTGCCTTTGAGTATAAAATACAAGAAACAAATAAGTAAAAAAATTATATAATTAAGCATTTATGAATTTAAATATATATAAAACTAAACAAATGTAACAAGTATGCAGAAAATTGTAAAAATATTTATGCTACAAAGTTTAATTCGACATTCCATAATTTAATCGTTATATCTTAAATATAAATATATTTTTTTTATCAATTAATAAGAAATATTGAAAAGAATAATATTTTAAAACCAAGATACATAATGGGGCAATTGTTAACCAAATCGTTATTCCTATATTGCTAATTAAGTGCAGTGTACTTCATACATAAATGAATAATAAAATACTTTTTACTCATTTTACAGTTTTCTAATTTTGATTCCAATATATATCAATATTGTTTAATACTTCGATTTATCTTTATGTAAAAGCTTGAATATATTCTTTCTTTTTTCTAAGTAAAATTTAATGAAGTCAAATTTTAATCAACGAAGATCATTTATTTATATTCTCACTAAGGCGATGATTGTATACTTCATGAATTTATTTGGAATATAAAGAAGACTAATCACATATCAATTACAAAACGCGTTTATTTGTTTGGTGTAATTGAAAATTGTCTGCCTGCATATTTCTCAAGTTGTATGAAATTTGTATCACAAAAGACTTTTAATTACATTCATTGAAATAATTATTATTTCTACCTACATGATCCTTGAGTTTCATTAAAACTCAACTTTCGATGGAAATCGATTATCTTTATTTTTACTGCAGAATTATTTCCCAGAATTTTATCGTCTGGCAAAGTGAGAAATGCTGAATAATTTGAAATGAATTAAAAGGTAAAATTTTCCGCTTTCTCAAGTATCATATAGATTAAGAAATATTTCTTCAATTAAAAGTAGTCTCATTGGATGCGGTTTCAAATTTCTCAATTAAATTTACTAAAAAGTTGTTTTTTTTTTCAAATTATTCTAGTAAATAGTATTTTTTATTGTTCGTATTTTCGACGAAATTTACTGCAATCAACGATATAAATTTACGAATAGTTTCTCGCATATAAACGTTTTTAATATTTCAAATTAGAAAAAAAAAAAAGTATTAGAATATTTAGTTTCCAAAATCACTGTTAAAATTTTTACTAATTTATACAACATGTATATATTTGAGAGAATTTTTTTACAAAAATCTTAACTCTTTTCAAACTTTTTTCATATTTGAAATAATAATACGTTATGGAATCAGGTTTCAGAGAAGTAAAAAATTCCATTAAAACGAATAAAAATAAAAGAATTAAAATATAAAAATACTGCATATATTAAAGCAACGGTTGCAAACCTGTAGACTGAGATATAATTTCATACTTGGTTGTTTTTTAATATGATAAACCGCTAATGTAGCTATGACTCTTTCTTGAAGTGAAAAAGTGAATTCTGTCAAAGAATAAATGTTAGGTATCCGACTACGTGCGGAACCGTGATTTTGCAAAAGCGTGTAAATGGATAACATTTATGATATTTAGTGTCACTTAGATTAGAAAATGTACATAAATTGTATTAAGAATAGTCTTACAATAAAAAATTATTTAAGTACATTTTTTTGACAAAAAATGAACATAGAATGACACATTTTCAAAATAATCTCCTTTTGGGAAAAATGCTTCTATTATAATAATATTTTGCCTGTTAATAGCTCAGACCTCTGTACAGAGGCTCAACTAGAATTTTTGAAATATATAACTTAGAAGTGAGTTTATCCATGTTTTACGACAACAGAGGGGAGACATTTTAAGAAAAAAACGCAGATAATTATTTTAATGGGTTGTAACTCTGAAAATAATGTGAATTTTTCAAAACTTCTAGTTGAGCCTCTACACAGAGGTTTGCGCTATATAGAGGCAAAATATTATTATAATAAAAGCATTTTTCACAAAAGGAGAACATTTTGAAAAAAGTCTATTCTAATTTCATTTTTTGCCGAAATATTGTATTTAAATAATTTTTTTTTGTCAAACCGTCCTTAAAACAATTTTATACATGTACTCTAATCTAAGTGACACTAAATATCATGAAAATTATCCATTGATGCGCCTTTTTAAAATCACGGTTCCGAACGTAGTCGGATACCTGAAATGGTCTTTGAACCTTCTTCAGATTATCATATATAAATAACGGATACAAAAATATTGCTTTAATTATTATACATCCAGTTTTAACCTATGTATCTGAGACTTGGATCCTCTTAAGGTATCCGACTACCCTAAAATCATGATTTTTCTTAAAAATGGACAAATTTCTTTTATGCTTTTCTTTTATAGGCAACTTTATTAGCTTTATATAAATACCAAGTGTTTTATTTTCCATTCACTGGAACAAAAACTACAAGCGTTTCAGTAAAAGCAAACGCCGTAACTTTACATAAGATGTCAAACATTAAAATGCGTTTTACTCAAAATGTGTTTTTCCCCCGAAAAACTCAAACGGGGACATAGATTGCTCAAAAAGGTTTTAAAATAATTTGCTGAAATTTTTTGTGTATGTTCTGTATAACAGTAGAAGTGTTTTCACCTTCAGATTTATCAATCACTGTTTTATTACAAAATTTACAGTTCTTTATGAGAATATAATCACTGTTTTTTTTAAGCAATTTCATATAACAACTAAGATAAAGTGCTCTAGTTTTTGTAAAAATTAAAATATCTCTTATCCTGAAAGTCACTTAAAAAATGAAAGACAAAGTAATGCATCAAAATTGAAAAATTGAGAATTTGTTTATTTACTATTTGTACAGAGCGGGTCCCGTTTATATAATATTTTGCCAATTTTTACCTATTTTTTCCCATTTTAGTAGTAATAATTTATTTTTTTCTTCTTAATTTTAGCCTTATTTTCTTAAGATGTACTAAATAAATTTAAAAACCACAAAAAAATCTCCATATCTCCATTCTTTTTTTAAAAAAAGCTGTCGCAAGTAGTCGGATACTTTAAAGAAAGAAGAGGCCAATATTGCCATTGTGGATAGAAAGCTCCTGAGCGCCATTTTTGGTGGAATTAAAGAGGGTAAGATTTTTAGAGCAGAACAAATGCTGAAATTTACAAAAATTATAATGATATTGATGTAATAAATTTCATCAAACTAAGAATTAGATTTGCTGGGCATATTTGTCGCTTGAATACTACTAGCCCAACATATAATATATTCAAATATAAACCCATGGGTTGTAGAACTAGAAAACGATCAGTTGTCTTTTCTGTATTAATACTCCGTTGCTGAATAAATGATATTACAAATTAACTAATTATTTCTAATAAATAATTTTAAACTGAAAATAACTTTCAAAATTATGAGCAGCTTATCTTATTTTTTCCTTAGCATTTATGAATTTATTTCTAAGGTAACTACTATGTGTATATATTCAAATTTTTCACTAAGATATTTTATCAAATTGCTTATAAAAAAGAGAAGAACAAACGATGAAATTTTAAAATATATATAAAACTTACGTATATGACAAATCATATTCATATGGTTAGATGTATCTATTACCAGTTTAAATTAATTTGTTACTAATTTTTAGAAAAATCCCTGGTGTCAAAAATAAAATGTTCGTAATGATGACATTATAGAATAGCTTATATTATAGTATTTGAACTGCCATGGTATATAAAACTTATGACTATATAAACATGCAATATATTCATGGGAAACCAATAGTTTTCGAAACTATCTTTTCAGAAATAATGATGTACAGGCATGCAAAGGAGTTGCAAATAAGGGTCTTTCTTGGAACTAGTGTGAGGATATTTCTGGGAAATTACAAAAAAATGCAATATCAAGGAACAGAAGGATATCACACAAGTACTCAATGTTTTGAAAAACCAGGAATTGTAAATGTACTGGAATTGTAAATATACAATTATAAATTGGATTTTGAACATATTTGACCAGATTCTAAGGCTTTTTTACTGCCATATCTTTTTACATTTGTATTCTTCCACAGAAGTTACAAAGGGCTATTTCGCGATGTTTCTTCCTAAAACTGTGACTTGGGCTTTTTCTTTAGTGTTTTCAAATAGTTTAGTTGCCATTTTTTTAGGAGAAAATCCTGAAATGTAAATTAAATTGAAGTGTAGAGCTGTCACGAGCGTAAGACGGGTCGAAGAAAAAGCAGCCATGATCTTAAAAATAGCTACTTTTATTCTACCTTTAACACTTTATGGGATATACAGTTTTATGACTTAACTCTGGGAGCAATCTGAAACCCTAACACTTAACAGGATATACTAGATTGTTGAAATGCAGTTATCTGGCGTTGGAGCTCCTTGTTATGATCCTGCTTGGATCCCGATGGCTCGGTCAGCTTCAAGGTTGTTTACTTTCCCAATTCCTGGTGGATTCTACGGCGACTATTAATTTCAAGACGCGCGACCACCCAGTAACTTTTCACCTTTTCTAATACTTGTATTTAATGCTTAACAATAAACTATTAACCTTTAACTTCATATCCTCAACGACAGGGACATAAATAGTAGTTACATTTGCATAAAATCAAGTCATCTCTATAGAAAACGGTTATTAAACTAAAATCACAGTTAAAGAATCTTTTCTCCAAGAGGATTAGTTGAACCCGAATAGTACCCGTTACAGAATTAGATTCAATTATGAAACAGGAGCGAATTATTTCTGGTGGGACAATATTCAATAATGCGGTACACATTTACAATGCTTCCAATTTGTTCTTATGCAAAGGATCTCAAAATTTTAGTGATCCAAAACAGTGTGGTTGGTTTGGAAGGCGCGTTAAAACAACACAGTCCGGCTACAATAGCGTCACTGGACTGACTATCAACCAGACACACATGTGCGCAAGTGTTAAACTGCGAAACGACCGCTGAGGTTAATGTGGAATGAAACGGTACTTACGTTTTAAAACTTCATATTATTTTCACATAATATTAATTAATAAAATTTTTTACAGGGCGAAACAAAATTTTTAAGAACATTGTTCCCTATTTAAAAAAAAATCCAATTTTTAAGGTTTTTTAGCTTAAATTATCAAGCTAAAAAATATACAGGGTGATTACAAATGATGGACCCGATTTTAAGAAATAATATTATCGAAACTACTGCACTTATTACAATAAGTCAGTATTTCTCAAAGTGTGGTACGCAGACCCCCTAAAGTACGCGAATAGTTTGATGGCGTTCGCGTTGCAGTGGAGTTTGGTGGGTATATTTTTCCCGGAGTTAGCTAAGTTTAAATTTTTATGTTTTCTTGAGTCAAGTCAAACGGTTGCAAATCACCGTTAGTTGTTTTTTAAACAAAAACCAGGTGCCTTTTTAATTTTAAAGGTTGGGGGATTTTTCGGGAACCGTGTTTTAAAAAACCCAAAAAATGGGAAAATTTTCATATTTATGTCATTTCAATTAAATAATGTAAAAAATTACTGGGACTTTTTTAAAGAAAAAAATTATTTAAATAAAATTTTTTCCCGGCAAAAAAAATTTTAAAATTTAACCTTTTTTTTAAAAGTTCTTTTTAAAAAAAATGTTCATTATAAAAAATATTTTTGCCTGTATATACCCTTGGACCTCTGTACAGAGGCTCAACTACGAGTTTTGAAAACCCATTATTTTCAGATTTAAAAAACCAATTCAAATAATTATGGGTTTTTTTTTTTAAAAATTTTCCCCCTTTTGTTGTCGAAAAAAACATGGAAAAAACCCACCTTAAGTTATATATTTTTCAAAAACCTTCTAGTTGAGCCTCTGTACAAGGGCCCGAGCTATATACAGGCAAAATATTGTTATAATAGAAGCATTTTTCACAAAATAAGAATATTTTGAAAATGGGTCATTTTTGGGCTCTTTTTTTGCCAAAATAGTGCACTTAAATAATTTTTATTGTAATACTATTTTTAAAAAATAATTTTATATACATTTTCTAAGTCAAAGGGGACACTAAAATCATACATATTATCCATTTATACCCCTTTTTAAAATCACGGTTCCGAACATAGTCGGATACCTTAACTTTCCCATGTATATTTTACTATGAATAATTTTATCTTTCTTTCCTTTTATTCTTTTTAGTATTATTTATTTCTCTTTTTTGTGGGACGTACACAAAAAAGAGAAATAAATAATAGTAATAAAGAGACACACAAAAAAAAATAAAAAAAAATATGTTATTAAATGTTATTAAAATTATTTATCTTTTTCCTGACAAGGGGTACTTCAGTGTCACGAAAATTACCGAACGGGTACACATATGCCAAAGGTTTGGGAAACACTGCATTGAGCGATATATGAATGCAAAGAAAAATATACCAAGTTTTATTCTGTTACTAATGCTTGTCGTGTGATCCTCTTGTTACACGCCAAACGTCTAATTTGTAATCCAGTTCATTCCTATTTTTGTAGCATCATTTTATCAATGGTTTGTAATGCAAAAATCACTGCACAAATACTTGCTTGTCGACCTTTGTTATTAGTTGTGTCAATTGCAAATGATACGGCTGGAAATTAAATCTTTTTCGTAAGTTTACAAGCAGATTTTCCACGTTTACAGGTGGCAACACTCTTAGCCTTCCGCGGACTTCGAACAAAACTCTGCCTCATCCTCTTCACTTTTTCTTCCGCGAGACGCTTTTCTTATTACACAAGCAACCTGTTCTCTTAAATCGAGGATAACAACGAAGAATGCTCTTTTTTTTCCGGGGGGTTTTCCCTTTTTTCCAAAAAGGTTTTTCAAAAATGCACTTTTTCACCAAAAAAAAACCCAAAAATTCCCTCGTAGTCAATACGAAAAAAACTTTTCCCTTTCACGGGTCTTCATGTTTCAATTTCAATCACAGCAATCTTGAATGTGCTGTTGATCATTGGTGAGAAAAAAAAATCTTGGTGTATTTTTTTTTACATTTATGTATCACTTATTGTAATATATGTAGTAGTTTCGAAAATAGGATTTTTTGAAATCGGGTCCGTCATTTGTGCTCAACCTGTTTTTTATCAGAATACTTGATTCTGTTTGAATCAGTAGAATTTTATGCTGCATGAAATAAACTTTTTGTATTTTTTCATTTTTTTAATATTAAATGAAATTCTAGATTTCTACAGCAGAAACCAAAAAAAAAAATTGTGTATGTGGTGAAAGTTTCTTAATTTCAAAATAATATGGTAAGCGTATACATGTGTTACAAACAATTGTCTTTTATATGTATATAAAAATTTTATACCTGGACATCCCTTTGGGAAAGACGGGGTTTATCAAACTTTCAATATTCGAGACCCAATATTCAATCATAATTTTCATCACGCCGCTCTCCCTTCCATACAAATAACAATATATTGAATTCATTAACAAAGCGTTTCTCAAATTGTGGGGCGTGATAACCCCACGAGGGGGCGCGGGGAAAACGTATCGAAAAAATCGAAAATAAAAATTTTTTTAAAAAACTATTAATTTCCCCGAAAAAGGGAAACAAAACAAAATACATTCTGATATAGTAAAAAAAAAAATACCCCCCTTTTTACTGATATAATATATTTGTAAATGAAACAGTACTGCACACCGTATTTGATAATTATTTAACAATACCAAGTTAAGAAAAAAAGTTTAACAATTTCCCCGTGACCCCCATGGGCTTGTCATATATAAAATTATATAAAAAAATTTTAAATTTTTTTTCTTGATAAAGTACGGTTTTTTAATTTAAATTCATATTGTAGATTTATGTCAAAGAACATATTATTATTAAATTCAATACATCGTGTGTTATAGTTTGTAGGGGAGGGGGCGCGAAGAAAATTATGATTGAAAATTGGGTCGCAAGTATTGAAAGTTTGAGAAGCACTGCATTAACACCGTACATTGACCAGCATACCCACCAGCGTTTATATACGTCTCGCTCAATAAGTGCGTTAAATGCCTGGACGTATATAAACGTCTTTCCGAAGTGATATCTATTCTGTGCACAGCTATCCATAAAATTATTCCGAAAGCTTTGGAATGCAATAAAAGGAACTTGACAATGTTTGCGAAAGATTTACTTATATCTGAGGACTTCCTTATTTTTTTGTTCCTTTTCTCCCCCAATATATAAAATACGCGCCTTTCTTTTAAAAAAGGAAGATTGGGGAGCTAATCCCCCAACTTTTAAGGGAAAATTAAGGGGAAAAATTTTAACCCGTACAAAAAAAAAATTATTACGATGTGTTAATTTTTTTAATAAATTTTATGTTGGGGCAATCCCCTTTTAAAGGGTTTCTTGGCAAAAATTTGGTTTTTTTTAACTTTTAAAATTGTTAAAATTTAAACATAAAAAACATTTGGGAAATACTGATACATTTATAAATATATTATAAGAGTGTATTTTATTTTTATTATGTCGGAATGTATTTTGCCTGTTTACTTTCAGTAAATGAATAATTTTTTTTAAAAAAACTTTTGGTTTTTACCCCTTTTTAATATGCTTTTCGTCTAATTTTTAGGGGTTATTTGGGCCCCCCAGGGGGTGCCCCACAGTTTGAGAAACGCTGAGTTAAAATTTAATGTTTTTCCAGACTTGTAGAAGGAGAAGAATGCTTTGTGTATGCATCACCGCTCGAGTAACAGATTCATATATATAGCCCAGTGCCATCTACAATTAATTTTTTTCTAATGTAGCTAAAAAATTACATAATTAAAAATTCTACTTTCTTAGTAATCTTGAATATTTTTAGGACTTTCTTTCTACGTTTCTTATCAAGTTAAATATTTTAACAATAAAATAGTTCGAATTTTTATCAACACAAATGAAGAGCATATGATTGTGACGCAAAAATATAAAAAGAACAAAAAAATGTGCAAAGGTTTTAGAACGGAAAAAACTATTTAAGCAATAAGAATTCAAAAGGTTTTATTGGTTCAACGCTAATATAGCATTAGGTGACAAATTTTTAGTTCTGACATATTTGTAAAGGGATAAACATATAAAAAAATCTTTTTAGCTAAATTCTCTTTCTAAAACCTGCCGAAAAGAAAGTTAAACTAAGAACAATAAAACTTCAAATATTTCGAATAAATGGTTCAAAAATTAATTTATAAAGCAAAAAAATTTTAAAAACCTACTCATTAAATATTTAATAACTTTCTATATTTTTCTTTATAACAGAGTTCTCAAAAAGTGGGATGCGCCCCTAAGCTACGAGTGATGAGGCTGTGTTAAGGTTACGTGGTGGGGTGAGCATATCGAAAAGTTGAGAATAAAAGATTATTTAAAAAATATATTAATTTAGTGAAAGTTAGTAAAATAAAATACATTTTGGCATAATAAAAAATAAAACACACATTTACACTGGTATAACATACTAATAAATGTATCAGTACTGCACAATATATTTAACAATTAATTAATCAATACGAAGTTAAGAACAAGTTTTATATACTCATTATTGCTCTCCCATGGGCTTATGATATACAAAATTGTACACAAAAATGTATACAATGTATATAATGTATACAATGTATTGTAGTTTTATTTTTATTGTCAAAGTACATTATATATGACATGATTTTAGAGTCAGAAACAGAATTAGTTTTTAACAAGGTCTTTATTTGATCAAAAATTTCACATCATCTGGGCACAAAAAGGCAGAGAGGAGAAAAAAACGCCACCGAATAATCTTAAGTGGATTAACACTTTTAAAAAACCGATCGCGGCGTCCATGAGTGTTTTGAAAGTTTAATGCCTAATATAGGGGTATTAAATATAACGATCTGAATTAGACATGTTTTTTGGGTTTTGGGCCCTAGTTCGGAAGAAATAAATGGGTCATTTGTTTTATACTTGGGAAAAGGTGAGGAGGTAATATAAAGGTAAATTACTAGACAGGGGAAATTTTAAATTTTTAAACTTAAAACTATCCTTAAAAACACACACACACACACAAAACACACACACACACACACACACACACACACACACACACACACACACACACACACACACACACACACACACACACAAAATATATATATATATATATATATTATTGCATTCAATGTTGCTTTTAAAAAATTTGGGTCACAATTATTGAAAGTTTGAGTAGCACTGCTTTATAAATCAATAACTATAAGCCAATGCCTTGAAAATGATTTAGTTATTTTAGAATTTTATAGAAAAAAAATCAAATGTTTTTAAGAAAAACTTTACTTTAAAGAGCCAAATTTATTTACAAAGGTTACTTACTCAACAGTAAATTGTTACATTGTTACAGTAATCGTTATACATTTTCGTTCTTACGCTTCTTTGGTCTCTACTGTAAATGCTCAAAGGAAAAAAGCTCTAACGAAGCAGAAAACATTGTTTGTTAAACCACGTTTTCAATAAATTAAATACCTTTATTTATTTTAATTAATTCGTTAGCAAACAGCTATTTTTTATTCGACTCAAGTCACAAGATAAATGAGTGTTTGTTAGCGATGAAGTCGATTGTCTCTCATATGTGCATTAAATACTTTTATTTAATTTAATACATACGAAAATGAGTTGTTTTGACAATAAGTCTTTTATTTGTCTTGTGACTTTTGTCAAACAAAAATATTAGTTTTTGGTAATGAATTAATTTAATAAAGTATTAAAAAGAGATAAAAAAAAAAGGTAAGAACTATAATCTAGTTTTTCAGCTTTCTCAGCGATAAAACAATAAAATTTCTTCTTAATAAACTTTTTTTCCTTTTTTGATACGTTTATAAATTAATATAATAAATAATTATTTATATATAAAATTATATTATTTATATACATATAATTTAGATTTGAATGTCGAATTTATTGATATGTCGATAAGTTGCTCCCTCTCCTTCATAAGTGTTTTTTCCACACATGAACAAAAAAAAATGTGTCTATTATTTTCTATGAGAAAACTACTCAGTTTTGCAAAACATTGTACTAACGAATAAAAAATTATTTCGTGAAAGCCGGAATAGAAAGCAATAGAGTATTCAAAATCAAGCAAGTAGAAAGAGAAAAATGTTTTAAAATACTCTTCATTGTATTATAATAAGTTTAAAAAGTATTGTTACGAATTTTGTGCAAATAGTGTAAATAATTTGTATTTGAGTTTTTAATGCATTTATATTGCTCCATGTTATATTTATTTCATGTTAAAATTGTACTATTCGCAAGCAATACCGCCCCTTACGTTATAATGGCGATTCAATAAGAACTTGGTGAAATCTTAGCGGTAGAGCCAAGTTGGCGACTTTGGCGACCATTTTGGCGTCATTGGCTACCATGTTGGCGAGTTCAGAACCCTCTGGAATCTTCTAGAAAGTAGTGGATCTCTCCACTAGTGTCACATTCAATGACACGAGCGGTTATATTTCTGGAAGTTTCTGTCGCGCCTATAAATAAAGATGCTCGCCGGTACGGGATGAGTCTTGATTAAACCAGCGAGTAGTGAACATTGTTTTGACTAGCGATTAGCTTGGCTGTGCTTGTGAATAATCTTTTACATACGTGTATTTTACACACGGATAATTGTGTTTGGTTGCTGTTGAAGGTGTGAAGACCTTCAGAGATTTACTCTGTGAATATTGCCGCTGAATCCTGTTTTTAAAGGATTGGATTTTTGATGATAAATTCGCATCGCTCTTAAAGAACTATTTATTTTCTTTGTGATTGTTTTGCATAAAATCCTGGAACCCGGATCTACGTAACAGTATTTCAAAATATAAAGCTATGCTTAAATAAAAATTCAGTTTTTTTCAATGACTAGGGCGAGCTTTAGATACTTGTGGTTATACTAACTTCTTAGAAAATGTGTGAATCCATTTTGCATACACATTTCTAATGTTCTTTTCGATTTTTTATTGTGACTAGTTAAACCCCAGGGCATGTCTCGTGGAATCCAAGGTTTCTGTGGGACACAGTTTGAAGACCACTGCTTTTAGAGTGTGCGACGTTAATAAACTTTTACAAATTCAGATATTATAATATATGTCATATTTTATATTGTTAATTATACAATATTCTTTCAAGTATTTCAAATTCTAGTACCATTGTCATAAATAATGCCACAATCCATGTCTTTCAGAAATTGGATACATATAGTATATTGTTACGAATTTTGTGTAAAGAATACTTAAATTAGTGTAAATAATTTATATCTGGATGTGTAATACGTTTATATTAATCTATGTTGTATTTATTCATGTTAAAATTGTAATATTCGCAAGCAATGCCGTTCCTTAAATTATAATGGCGATTCATGGGAAATTTGGCGAAATCTTGGTGGTAGAGCCAGATTGGCATAATTTGTGGCGACCATTTTGGTGATTTTGTGAGTTCACGACCGCATGGATTCTTTTAAAAATTAGTGGAAAAATCTACTCATCTCATGATCAATGACGCAAACGGATTTTTCGCGAAAAATCCATGGGACCTCTAAATAGGGAGTCGTTCGCTGAAACTGAGTTCGTCTTGTTTTGATCGTTGTAGTAATGATTTGACCATGAAGAATCGACCAGCGATTAGTTATTACATCGGCTGTTGTGTGGGACGAGCAAGCTCTTGAGATTAATCTTTACATATTTGTACTTTTGGCATTGATAATTGCGTCTGAATGCCACATAAGGTGTGGAAGCTCCTGAAGAACTTTCTTGCTATTGGCGACTGATTGCATAAAATCCTCGAGCCCCAATCTACATAACAATATTTCGCTTTTGCTTAATATCACTTTTTATGTATTTAACAGCACTTTAAATAGTCACTTATTTCTCATGCAATCTTCACCGCTCCCAAAAAATAAATACCAAGTGTCTAGTAACTAATTAACTAATTTTTATACATCCATTTAAAACCTCTATTTTAACCTCTCGAGTTTTCATTGGCTAAAACACCTCCATCAGTTAATTACTAAAAAATCATGCGAGCCAATCAATATTTTTGCAGGAAGATTAATGCTTTCTTGATGAAAGAATAAAACCTGTAGAATGCTAATTTAAGAGCTTACTTTTTTTTTCTTGTAAAAGGGATAATAATTTTACGAGAATATCGAAATTGATATTGCGGTTCTCATTTTTGAAGTACTTTTTAAGTACTTCTCTGACTAACAAAAAATAGGGGGGTTCAGATCACTAATGACTCAGTGAGGTCATGTGACTTGAAAACAAATTCGCTGTTTTCATTTCCCTAGGTTTACGCCGGGGAATAAAACATTTAAGCAAAGCGATCAATCATTCTGTCTTTCAATTTTAGCTTTTTATTTTTTTATTTTTGCATAGCGCTTCTATATTATATAAGTTCTAGAAGGAGAATTTTCCCCAACCTGAAGAAGCAGGTTAATCAATTTTTAAATTAAAGGTTTATTCACGGGTTTGGATTTCCTAGTTCTTCATTATTTGATAAACTTAAATTAAAATATTTCCGTTTCATTATACGCTATAAGAGAAATTCATTTTTCAGTTATATTGCTTGAATTAAGGGAATTTCATTGTGGGAAATATATGAAAAATTTTGATGCATTTGATGCGATTTTCGAAGTTTATTTCATCAATATAAATGGTCTTTTTTAAGTTTTAGTCTGGTCGATTTCAAGCTTAGATTAATTTTTTTTTTGTATTTGCAGTTATTGGAAATGTGAATTCTTTTCTCCAGTATCAATAAATTTCTTTCATACAAAACTTACTGTAATATAAATTATAAAATTGTATGGAATTCAGCTCAAATGGTATTCAAAGAATATAGAATAGAACCGAACAAAAACTGCTCAAATCAAAATAAATCTATGAATTTTATAAAAATACAAATAAAAATGTAGCGAGATAATTTATTCTAGTTCTATAAATTTCATTCATATCACTCAAATTTAAGTTTTAATCTTATCTTGTTAAGGTATCCGACTACGTTCGGAACCGAGATTTTTTAAAAAAAGCATAAATGGATAATTTTCATGATATTTAGTGTCACTTAGATTAGAATACATGTATAAAATTGTTTTAAGGACATTTTGACAAAAAAAATTATTTAAATACAATATTTCGGCAAAAAAATAACTTAGAATTACCTTTTTTTCCAAATGTTCTCCTTTTGTAAAAAATGCTTCTATTATAATAATATTTTGCTGTATATAAAACTCAGACCTCTGTACAGAGGCTCAACGATGATTTTTGAAAAATTCACATTATTTTCAGAGTTACAACCATTTGAAATAATTATCGGCGTCTTTAAAAATTTCTCTCCTCTGTTGTCGTAAAACATGGATAAACCCACTTCTAAATTACATATTTCAAAGATTCTAATTTAGCCTCTGTAAAGAGGTCTAAGGCAAATATTATTAGAATAGAAGCATTTTTGAAAAAAAGGAGAAGATTTTGAAAATGGGTCATTCTATGTACATTTTTTGTCAAAATATTGTACTTAAATAATTTCTTATTGTAATACTATTCTTAAAACAATTTTATATACATTTTCTAATTTAAGAGACTCTAAATATCATAAATATTATGCATTTACACGCTTTTGCAAAATCACGGTTCCTAACGTAGTCAAATACCTTAAGGTATCCGACTACGTCCGGAACCGTGATTTTGCAAAAGCATACAAACGAATAATTTTTTGATATTTAGTGACATTTAAATTAAAATGCACTTGTAAAATTGTTTTAATAAAGTTATTACAATAAAATATTATTTAAAGGCAATATTTTTGCAAAAAAATGTACATAGAATTACCTATTATCAAAACATTCTCCTTTTATATAAAAAATTCAATAATAATGATAATAATATTTTACCTGTATAGGGCTCGGATCTCTGCACAGAGCCTGAACTAGGATTTTTGAAATATGTAACTTAGAAGTAGATTTATCCATATTTTAAAACATCAGAATGAAAAAATTTTAGCAAAAAAATTCCGATTATTTTAATTGGAAGTAATTCTGAAAATAATAAGAATTTTTCAAAATTCCTTGTTCAGGCTCTATGGAGATGTTTTAGCTATATATAGACAAAATATTAAAATTATAGATGCATTTTTCATAAAAGAATGTTTTGAAAATAGGCAATTCTATGGTCATTTTTTGCCAGAATATTGCATTTAAATATTTTTTTCTAACAATATTTTTAAAACAATTTTATACGTGTATCATATAATCTAAATGACACTAAATATTAACAAAATATTCGTTTGTACGCTTTTTCAAAATCACAGTTCCGAACGTTGTCGGATATCTTAAAAACTATTAAAAAGATCGCAAAAATAGAGAATTCTCGCGAATTATATTTATGAATGTGTTTTTTTAAGCATGAAGATATTACAAAAAGGCTGAGATGTTTAAGAAAAAAAAAGCGACTCACTCATTCATCACAAGATTTCTTGAATTATTAGATCTACAGACTAGAAATTTTGCAAACTTGTTTCTTTTGCTGAGTTGAGGTCCATTAAGAACTCGAGTTGCGCGGAAATCGAATCTTAAGGGAGGCTTGGTAAAAAAATTTTCCATTTGGGAACTACAAAACTTACAGACTTGAAATTCGATAAAAATATTTCTTTTGTTGAATAAGGATCCTCTGAGAACGGGTTTTGCAGAAATAATTGGCTTCCAGAAGAAAGGGGTCGGCTAACACAGTTCGATTTTATTTATTTATTTTGTTCATTAGACTTCTACTAAGTACGGGTTTGGCACAAATCGTCTCTCTAGTGCAGGGATGGCGAACCAATGGCAGGCGTGCCATTGATGGCACGCGATACAATATTTTGGGTACATCACCGATTAAAACAGTTTGCATTTTAGTTCAAAATAACAAAGTTTACTTTGAAGTATTACGAATAAACGTGAATGCTCAGTCGCATATTTACAGACATATGCCAACATTTCAAAGAATTGAATGCAAAGCATTAAGACACAAATAAAAAAAAATATTTTCAAGAGACATCTCAACGCTTTTGACGCGAAATTGCATGGTTTCAGAAAGGATATTATTACAAGACCTAATCTGTCATCTAAACGGCAGCAACAGAGAGAGAGAGAGAGAAGTCACACTAATGTTAATTTAATTTGAACAACACGTATATCTAAAACATTTACTGCTATACAGTGCAAAATGTATTTTTTAGTAATAAATAAAGAGTTTTTAGTAATTAGTTTTATTATTTTCCTAAAAATCATTAGTCAGAATTATTTGGCGGCATGTCTATACCCCATTAAACAGTTTTTTTTAGAAAAAATGGCACGTTCATTCAAAAAGGTTCGCCACCCCTGCTCTAGTGAAAGGTACGGAGGCATGAAAGATAAATATATTTCCTGTTTGCAAATTCAAGTCCTGTTTTCTTCAAATGAAGAGGCGAGGCCTATAAAAATATTTTTGAATACAGTTGAGAGCTTTATGCGAGGACTTAGTTATTCTAACTTGTCGTTGTTACTTATGACACCTGATCAATAAAAACATCAGATCAACGCCCTCGAAAATCATCGTGGCAAGGGGCTAGCAGTACGCATGTCGCTAGCTGTAGCTTTGAGCACCATACTGGATACAGTACTATTTGTCTCGGTTCTCCTCCCCCCAATATAGAGGGTGAACACCCAAGGACAGGGATGGCGAACCATTGGCACGCATGCCATTAGCCGCGACACAATGTTTTGGGCATGCCACCAATCGAAAAATGGTGCTTGTATTTTAATTCAAAATAACAAAGTTCAGTATGAAGTTTTACGAACAAGTAGTTTTCAGCGAGATTTTCTCAGTTCAAAGAATTACCGGAAGCGTTCAAGTTTTTTATGTGCCCTGATGTGACGATTTAATAAATTGAACTTTCCCGTTTGGTTGGAAATTGAAAAAATTGAAATGCAACTGATTGATTTCCAGTCTAGTTCAATATAGATTCAGAAATTTGTTGAAAAAAGTGAAAGTTGGAATTTATTGAAACAGAAAGATTAACAAGCAGTAAGTAAAAAAAAATGCTAGTAATGAAATTTTGGAAATATGGAATTCGATTCCAGACACATTTAACAGTTTGAAGCAGCAACGATGCTATTTTATTCATATTTTTATCTGCCTACGCCCATGAGTCATTATTTTCCGAGATGAATACATTAAAGATTCGCGTAGAAACCGTTTGTGGCAGATGACTCCAATTCAGCATGCATTCTGCTAAAAGTAACATCTTAGAATCCTAATATCCTATTTTTTATCTTATCTACGACATCACTCACACTAATGTTGCTTTCATTTGAATTACACGTACATAACTAAAACATTTACTATTATGCAATGTAGAATATAATTTTTCGTAGTAAATAATTTTGAGTTGTTAATATTTAGTTTTATATTACTTTCTTAATAATCATAAGTCAAAATTATTTGACTTAATATACTTCATTATAAATATTTCTTTAGAAAAAATTGGCACGTTGATCCATAAAGGTTCACCACCCCTGCCCTAGGGTGGTCAGATGCCTCCCTTCTCTTTTCCCCTTCCACCAGCCTCAAGAGAGGACCGCTATTTGATTGGCTCCTCCATTCCTTCTAAACTTCGATTCGCTAGATATTTATCAACAAAACCATTTTGAACCAGATCGGGAGTTATATCATTCCTTAGGATGAGTTTATCTTCAAATATATTAGCATATGGAGCAAGAACTCGTGATACGCAGGTCACTAGCTCGTTAGGGGGAAAAACTGATGATAAAAAATTTTATTTCAGAAAAAAATTAAACTTTTATTCTTGTGGAATAGAAACTAACATTGGAGGAAATATAACACAAATTATTAATTATTTCGTATATATTTACAAATGATATCAAAAAGATAAATTCGTTTATATGCTATAATTTTCGATCAAGTTAAAAATCTTCTTAAATTCAATTAAAAGCTGAATATTACGAATTTACCAACACTCAATATTTTATTTAAACTAATTTTTATTTTAAGTATCGTTTGTAAATAATTCATTAATCTCAAGCATGTTAAACTCAATTAATTGCTCGCGTATTTACTTCTATACAACACAATACAGAGATAACTTAACAAGATATAAATAATCAATATTAGCAAAAATCAGCTGAATACTTACAAGTTCTTAAATATTTAATATTCTCATTGAGGTTATCCCCCGTTTATCACTTATAGACATTTTTTCAAATTTATTTAGTTAAAATCCATTTAAAAAGAAAATATTCAGTTTTTTCTTTGCAATCATTAAACATGATATTACTCATTTATTAATTTTAATGAGCACACGAAAATATATGTATCAAATAATCTATATGCATGATAATGCACTTCGAAAAAGTTTAACTGAATTTATTTAAGTGGTCTTAAGTTTCTGGAGGATCTGGTTGAGCTATTTTGATATATGCTTTGATTTATTATTCAATATCCATGCAATTCTCTATTGCTTTTCTTTAGCAATTATAAATAATTTTCTACGCTTGTGCGAGAAAGGCATTGTTACCATGGTTAGAGACAGCTAGACGTGTCAAAATTAAAATTAAAATTAGAAATGCGATGTTGATTGTCATGTTTTTTTTTATGCTATTTGTCTAGTTTATTCTTCAATGTAGTTATGCTATGTATTGTAGAACCTTTACATACACATATTTTATTGACTTATTAATCCAAGTTGATATAAAGCTGTTAAAAAGTTTATAATTTCATCATATCTTTGGTTCAAAAGACTAAACGTTAATTTATTCACGTACATGATAATTAGTTTATTATAGTATCTTGGGGTCTTGGTTAATTTTTGTGCGATACTGATTTCTTTGAACATTATTTTCATTTGCTTTTTAGTCCTTCAAAAGTTCAAGTTTTAGAAAGTTTAAGTATTATTAATGCATATCACATGGGTTTTGTTCTGGAAATACAATGCTTGTTTGAAAAAAATAAGGAAACTTTATACAAGGTTTTCGTATCTGATGTGCTCAATCATTTGTGAAACTGCCCCCCTAAGGTGACCGTTTCTTTGATTATCCGCTTGAGCTAGAGGTGTAGTATTTACAAAAGGAACAGACATTTTTGTATTCTTAATATGACTTTATTAAGAATATTACTTAAACCTCTTTAACAAATTAGATAATAATATTTATGAGAGAATCTACGATGAACAAACACACAATAATAGTTATACCGAATCGTGTAACTTGGACCACTATTAATATCTAATCCGCCTAATCTCACTTCTAATAATATTACAAGTCCTAATATCAAATAGTCAATCCTACCTTAATCCAATCGTAGCTTCAATCCTATGAAGAGGCATCTGGGCGCGCGTGCAATGGTATGCACCTTGACCTAATGGCTGAATCTTCAGCGTAACTTCTACTGGATGTCAAAACTCACGCTTGTATCAATCTCTCACATAACATTCCCCAAATTTCCATACGATTTACTAAAATTTCTGTTATTTAAAAGCTATCTCATTTGCATTCCATCTTCACGTTTCACTTCTTGGGTTTTGGTTGGAAAAGAGTTTCCATTAATCTTGGCCCCAAAAGAACCCAGAGGACATGTTAAAGAAAAGATGCGTGAGCCCTTCTCACATTCAGTCATCATGTTTAAGCTACAGGTTTGAACTCATATTACATCAAAGAACTGCCATAAAGTAAATAGAGATTGTTTAGGGATTATTTATCCATATGAGTCTCAAGTATTTGGTAGAAATAGGATTTAGACCTAGAACTTGACATGTATATCCATACCTCAATCTCTCCATCTTAACGATTAACGCACATCTTTGAAAACACCGATTTAATTATTTCGTTAACTCTAAGTAAAGCCGCATCAAGAAATATCTAAATAGGCAATAGAGATACTCGGATATAGGTCCATAGACTATATACTGTTTTCCATTATTCTTTTGTAGCTCTTATCATTATATGTTGATTTATTTTCGTAACATTTTTCAGATCTATTTAAAATTAGAAATTATCACTTTTTTCCTAATTACAAAGGAGATTTCCGATTAATTTAATGCAAGTTCCAATATTGTATTAAAAGATTGATAGTTTCAAAGAGAGATCTTCTTCCAAATATCATTTTCCTGATCTTCAAAAAAAAAACTCTGTGAGAATTATTTGGTAATATTTTTTATTTTATTTTCTTTTTACAAATTCATCTGGGGGATAATTTGTTAAACATTTAATGTATTCCATATTGATAAAAACACTCACACACAACTGTAAAGCTTTGTTACATAAAAATACATTTTATACAGAGAACTTTAATTTTATTCATATATATTAGAGAATGGACTAAATTCATGTGACGTCATAATCACATGATAACTAAGGCACGTGTTTTCGGTTAATCAGTTCATAAATTAATGAGACGTCATAATTACATCATAAATATAATCACGCGTTTCCAGCCAATTCATGTGCTTCACTGTTGCCAACTTTTGCTTTTTGCAGAAACTTTCTTTCACAAAGTACATATTTGTCAACGATATAATAATGCACATAGTTAAGCAAAATGCACTTAATTTAGAAGTATTCGTATAATGTAAGTATTTTTTTTTTTTAATTTTGAAAACTGTTTGAGGAATTTTAACACGTGAACTCTTTATCCAATCATCAAATTTTAAATGTTATCTAAACTTTACAAGTTGAACAACTTAGTATGTCAATTTTTAATCAATGGGAAACACGTGATTGCCGTTATCATGTGACCATCAGGAATTTAGTCCATTAGCTTGGGTTCAATCATGTGTCTTAAGTTTTCCTATTTTCTTGACTGTCCTCCAATAATTCACTGAAAATCACTATTTAATCATAATGAATTCTCTCAATTAACATCCTTATATAACAGTTTTATTGTGATTGTCCCTTTTCATGTAAGTTTTACTGATATTATTACATATTTACATACTAACAAAATGGTTCTTTATTTTCGTTTTAACACTCCTTTAATGAGGATAGCTTAGAGGTAGCATGCCAGCCACGTAAGCCAAGGGTTGTGGGTTCGATCTCGTTTGAAGTCGATAGAGTTTTCGAATGAGAAAATCGTAAGCACGCATGTCATATGATTATGTGGCATGTTAAAGATCCCTTGAGTATCAATTTGGCTCTGATACTCTCGAGAAAATTAAATAGTAGCATCTGACGAGAGCTTGAATTAAATTATTTCAAGTGTCCAAATTTGGTAGCGAGAACCACCACTATAGATGGAGCCAACACTGAAATGGCTTTCTAATTTGGGGACTTGTCGTGTCTGAAAAGGCGTAGTTTCTAATATGCAGCCATTAGAAAATCAAAACAGTACACAAATTAAATGTAGCAGATAAAAAAAAACAGTACATGAAGATATCTATGTATTGACTGTACACAGGTAAGCTGAACTTTTGTTATCTGCATAAGGTAAGGATTGATAAATAATTCCTTTTACGAAATAAACATCTAAGAGTTATTTAAACTCTAAAAAAAATACTTGAAAGTAATTGAAGTTCTGAAAGGGGGAAGCATGTACAATTTTAATATAACCTCTCATCTCTGTGAAATGTTCAACTTCGTATTGAATAACAAATAAAAAAATGAACACAAGCTGTGCTTTTTGGCTTACTTGATGTTATAAATTATATTAACTTATTTTAAGTCAGTGGCTATACAGTGGGGCACGTCTCCCTCTAAGAGGGGTGTGATAACTTTACTTGGGGGGGTGAGCATATCAAAAGTTAAAAATAAAAGATTATTTTAAAAAAATTGTTATTTTATTGGCAGAAAGCAAAAGAAAACACCGTATTTACTCGAATCTAAGCCGCATCCCAAATTCTCAAAATGTTTTTGTGAAAAATGTTGTCATCGATTCTAATTCGCACCTCCAATTTTCTACACGTTTTTGAGAAAAAATAAAAACACTGTGTAAAAGGTTAATCAATATCCAATACTTAAGAACATTTTTTAAAAAATTTTAATGAAAAATAATAAGTTAATAATTTATTTATTTTTCCAGTATTATATAAAAACTTTCAAATACGTGCATGAACCTATAATTACTCTAACCGTCAGTATCGTGTTTCGAAAATGATTCGTCACTTCCATTGTTGGAATGGATGCCAGCACTTCGCCATTTTCCCACACAGCATCATCTTTCGTGCCATCTGATGCATTTGTTATGCAACATTTTTTAAAAGAGTGTATTATAGAAGATTGTAAAAATAATTATTGAAGACCATTGAACATTTATAAGCAAAAATTATATCACTTTGCTTACGCCATCGACCATTTCCATTTTTTTTTATTATTTTTTTTTTGCATATAGAAATGCTCTCCTTCTCATACTTCCGTCATGGTGAATTTGTCTTGATGCTATTACCGATATCTTTGATGCTTAAGTGATTAAAAGAAAGATTACACACACAAAAAAAATCCTAAATACGAACAGACAACGATGTTTAGAATAGACCAGGGGTGGCGAATCTTTTTGGACCAACGTGCCATTTTTTGTAAAGAAATGTTAAATAAGATATAGACGTGCCGTCAAATAATTTTGACGTGATTATTGGGAAGTAATAAAACTAAATACTAACAACTCAAAACTCTTTATTTACTACGAAAAAATACAATTTTTGTACAGTATAGTAGTAAATATTTTAGTAATACGTGTAATTCAAATTAAAGTAACATTAGTGTAACTATTGTTGCTGCAGATTGTGGATGACAAATAACTTATATTAGGATTGTAAGATGTTACTTTTAGTAGAATGAATGCTGAATTGGAGTCATCTGCACAAATGGTTTCGAAGCAATTAATTATTTTTGCTGTAGTTCACTTTTTTCACGAGGATTTCTGATTTGTCTCAAAATGCCGTTTTACGGACGATGTTTCGCATACCTCTGCTTCAGAACAAAAAACATTCGCTGCTTTGTAGCCTTAACGAATCATGCAATGTTTCTAGATTCACCAAGTTTGAAATTTTCTGCTACACGTACTATCTTGCACTTTTTGTTCTTTTGCTGAACTAGCTGTGTTAAATAAAAGATCAAAATCGTAAATATAACACAAATAAACTTTAAAATACCAATTATGTCGACGAAATTGACTATGCTATGCGTAGACAAATTTTGCATCATATATACTATAACTGTAGTTCAACACGTAACTATGTGGCAATAACAGATGTTTGTTCGTAATATTTCATAGTTAACTTCGTTATTTTGAAATAAAACGCAAACCATTTTGAACACTGGCGTGTCCAAAATATTGTGTCGCGTGCCATTGATGACATGCGAGTCACTGCTTCGCCATCCCTGGGATAGATTGAACACTGAAGATAAACTGCAGAATAGGGGATAATTCATCGATGCAAATGGCCAAAATGGACGTTGGCATTTTACCTTTTTGAAAGGGATGGAAACTCAATCCCCCCCTCCTTTTCGCCTTCGATTCTAAGCCGCGCCTGATTTTCAGTAGCATTAACAATGTTAAAATAGTGCGACTTAGATTTGAGTAAATACATTCTGACACAATAAAAACAATTAAATACAGGTTGTATATTTATTGCAATCTGTTCGAATTAAAAATTTAGAATGGAAAAGTAACATAATACTTATCCTATTACTTTAAAGTAACTTGATTATAAAAAATATCCATTACTTTAATATATACAAAATTTAATACTTATCCTGATAATTTGTATGGTTTATAATTAATGCCGTGTATTAGCTTTAGTACAGCGTTTCTCAAACTGCGGGGCGCGCACCACTAGGGGGGCGTGATAACTCTACTAGGGGGCGCGAGCATATTGAAAAGTACACACAGAAAAAGATTAGTTAAAAATTATTAATTTACTGAAAGTAAACAAAATGCATTCTGTCATAATAAGAGAGAGAAATAAATACACATTAACACTTACGTAATACACTTATAAATATATAAGTAGTGCAGAATGTCTTTTATAATTAATTTAGCAATACTAGTTTAAGAACAAGTTTAATAATTGTCGTTGACCCTATGGTGTTTTGTCAAAAACTAAATTATATACACAAATTAACATTTATCTCGATAATTTGTATTTTTTATGATTAATCTCTTAACTAGTGATTAAAAAGTACGCGATTCACTTCCCCGTAGACGTGCGTATGTGAAGTATTGGGGGGGGAAGGAATAAATTAGGAAATCCTTTGAAATAAGTGAATCCTTCACAAACACTGCAAAGGTCTTTTAATTGCATTCCAAAGCCTTCGGAATAATTTTATGAATAACAATTCACAGAAAAGATCATATTTCGGAAAGACGTATATATACGTCCAGGGCAATAAACGCTTTGGCTGAGCGAGACGTATATATACACCGGTGGCACTTAAAAGGTTAAAATCGTATTGTAGCTTTAGCGTCAAAGTATAGTATTATTGAATTCAATACATTGTTATTATATTGAGGGGAGGGGGGGG
>BMAV01013589.1:313299-327685 GCA_019973955.1 Trichonephila inaurata madagascariensis | reverse complement strand
CCGAGGGAGGCGATGAAAAGTATATTTGAATTTTGAATCGCATATATTGAAAGTTTGAGAAGCACTGCTTTAATGTCAAAGTGCATTATTATTACATTCTTTACATTGTTATTGTATTGGGGCGATGAAAATTATGATTGAAAATTATTTCTCAAATATTGAAAGTTTGAGAAGCACTGCTTTAAGTGGGATAAAATGTGGAATTATATATAAAAAAAGATTTGAATAAATGTAAATGATATCATTAATTTTATTAAAATAATTTACAAATCATACACGCAATTCATACTGTATTATACTTGTAAAATTCATTTTAAATTTATATTTAAAAGTTATTGGAAAAAGAATCTTTTCCAAAAGTATCTTGGAAAGCTTTTATTTAAAGAAAGAAATCTGCATTATATTTAATACATTTTAACGATTTTAATACTTATATAAATAATAATTATAAATATGATTTTTATTAATCAAAAATTACTTTCTATTTCATTTAAAGATATAAATAGATATCTTTTGTAATGATTTCACATTGTTTCGTTAATTGTTACAGCATCATTGACGAACTTAAAAACACTTATACAAAGTTTCAAGTGCGTTT
Organism: Trichonephila inaurata madagascariensis; assembly: GCA_019973955.1. Classification (NCBI taxonomy): domain Eukaryota; kingdom Metazoa; phylum Arthropoda; class Arachnida; order Araneae; family Nephilidae; genus Trichonephila; species Trichonephila inaurata. The sequence goes on along the minus strand of BMAV01013589.1, from coordinate 327,087 downwards.
GTGTGATATTTAAATAAAGTTTAAACAGTAGCGAAAGGCTTATATATGCGGGTGGTTACATTGAGTATCTTGAACAGATTAATTAGTATTTAATTGTTTGGGAATAGACAGCGCCAACGTAAGCAATTCGTAATAAATCTCTCTTTTCTTTGCCGAATCACATTAAGCGAGATAGCATTATCTTGAAGATTTATCAGTAATTGTACCGTATAAAGTATTAACGCTTAAAGCACGTTGTGGCGCAGGAATTAAACAATCTATTTTAAGAAAAAGAGATAACAGATACTGCCTTCGGAGTTTTAAAATAATATGTTACAGTAAGGCTTCAATGTTTTCGTGCTGGAAGCGATTGGTGTATTTATTTTTCTAAATCCATGAACTATAAACAAATATTAACCATATCAAATCGAAGAAATTTATTTCGAAAGGTAGATATTATTTACATTATTGTGTTTATTTTTTTTCTAACAAGTAAGACGTATTCATTAAGGATCTAATCTCTGAAGTATATAGCTATTACTATTTTATCATGTTTTCTTTATATAATACTTCTCTTATAGTCTTTGATGAATTAGCAAGGCTTACAAAAGCTTATGCATTTCATATTATGTGCTATCTGTGAACCAATTGAACATTGTTTTCTCTATGTGACAATCGAATAGTGCGTTACTTTAACGTGTAGAAATGCATTCATATAAGACAACATTTTAAAGCTAATGCCAAAATACCAGAAAAGTAAAAATGTGTCAGAAATTTTTCATACAATTGTGATGTCATCACCAATATACCACCGAGTGTGCTCAAACTATGTTTTCTCTCTCTCTCTTTTCATAATCTCAATTTCAACTTAAATTTCTTTTTTGGCAAAAAAAGGGGAAAATTATTCTTTTAATAAGTATTTTTCTCTTTTACTGTTGGGAATTTTTATTTTATTTTGAAAAAAAAATTAATTTAAAGTATTTCAAAATTAAGGATGTATTGAGTTTGGAATACAACTGTAAACATTCAACAATTATTGTTAAATCGGCGAATACATCCGAAAGGAATATATGCACGGATTAGATGTTTGAAGGATTCTAAATAACATGAATTATATCAGAAGTTTTTACTTTTAAAATCTTTCGCTCTTAACTTGGATCTAATACGAGCATCATCATTAGTGTAATTTTAATCAAGTCAAATATAAAATTAAGGAAAAAAAGTAAAAAAAAAAAAATCAGCCTTAATCCACATGGCTCTTTTTGTATAAATTAAATTTTATAGAAATCTCTTCTATTCTTCTTCTAAATAATTCAAACATAAATATATACTTATATATATTTTAACTATAATTTACAAAATTATGCTAAATATAACGGTTAGAACAATAGCCCACCATCAATCTTCGTAATTATTATTGTAGCCTGACAAGAGTTGTATCATTGTTAATTATAACGAAGTTAAAGAATTGATATTTAATTTAGTCCAAAAAACATTATATATTAGCCTTTTAAGAAATCTTTATTATAGATGTAATCTTTTTTTTTGTGTGTGTGACTAACTTTTATTGAATTTCAATCAATTATAAAGTTTGGAAGAAGTTTGCCAGAAAGATAAGACATAAATATGGGATGATTATTTATTGAAAGATAAGACATAAATATGTGACTATTATTGTAATTGTAATGATGGTATGAAAAATCAAATGTATCAAACTATTTTTAAAAGACACTGATAGCTATTAAAATTGCAATACCATGAAGGGTACAAATGTACAACTTGCATGAAAAAGAGATGGTGTGATATACAAATGAATATCATTTAAGCACAACCGAACAACGTAGACGGAAGGAATAACATCTCAAAATCAGTACAGAAGGAAAATTACACCGCAGGTTCTCATTCTGAAATAGCATTTTAATGTTGGATGGTTAAATGTAAGAAGATCGTATTTTGTCTCGTATTAGAAGGAGGCACGTCTACTAGCAAACATCAGATTTCGACTGCGGCAGGAGTGCGGATTTATTGCTTCGCTATATTGCAACTCGCATTGGTTGGAGTCCAACAACTATACGTGACAATGCGAATGTGTAACCGATGGAGGCTCATACTAAACGCCGTAGAGGACATGAATGGCATCCCGCCACAAATGCCCGAGAGACCAGACATATTTTCAGATCGATCTTGTAGGATTCTATATCCACATCATGGATTCTGAGTCAGGACATGAACATGTTTGCAGAACGACAGATATTCGTACAGACAGTGATACGACTTTTGTAAGAGTCCATACTGTCTGCACGGCGACCATTATTGCGGCCTCCCTTGAACACTGTACTATAGACAGTAAACAATGGTCCACTCAACGATAAAACTGGATACAAGAGTGGTACCCCGTCGTATCCTAATTTTGCGTACAACATCATGGTGGACGTACTTGCGTCTGGAGACACCAGGGTTGTGATACCGCCTCCTTTTGGTAACCGTATCTTTGATTGTCAGCGTGAGCTAGAGGTGTGGGATTTGCAAAAAGAATAGACATTTTAGATTCTTAATATGTCTTTATTAAGAATATAACTTAAATGTCTAACAATTTAGATAAATTTAAATAAGCGAGAATTTATAATGAACACACACACAATGATAGTTAAACCGAATCGCGTAATTTAGACCACTTTCTCTAAGTTATAATTATTTTATCCACCTACTCTCACTTCTAATAATATTACAAGTCCTAATATCAAATAATCAGTCCTACCTCAATCCAAACTTAGATTCAATCTTTATGGGGAAACGTCTGGGCGCGCGTGCAATGGTAAGTACCTTGTATTAATGGATAGTTTTCCAAGTAACTTCACGATTGGCTGTCAATTCACACTATTCTCTATCACACATACCATTCCCCAAAATTGCCATCTCATTTAATGAAACTTCCGTTATTTAAAAGCTATCTTATTTGCATTTTTTTTTTTTTTTTTACACATTTTGCTCTTCTTGGGTTTTTGTTGGAAAAGAGTTGCCATTAATCTTGGCCACCAGAGAACCCAGAGGTTATGTTAAAGAAAAGACGCGTGAGCCCGTCACAGGGTGAGTGCATATTTTCATTTTGCATTCTATATTATCATCGGGTTCATGTACTTGTTGTGATTGTATGGTGAGGATACACGAGGTGAACACCTTTTTTTCGTATCGTCGGTAATCTGAACAACCATTGTTATATTTCTCAGATTTTAAGTCCACTTGCTGTGTCCAAACTTCAAGGCATCGGGTATTATCTTTCAATAAGACAACACAAGTTTGTACGTTGCTTGTCATGTCCTGACGTATCTCGACACACAGCATGTTGGACTGTTGCAATGTCCAGCAGGCTTTCTAGATCTTTCAACCATTCAAACATCTGATCATGTGTTGCGGAGAAACTGAACTACTACCACCCTGCAGCCACTACGATTGATGAAACATGGCATGGAATATCTTACCCGTATCTATCATCCAAGATCAATTTCAATATATGCCTAACTGGATTAAAGCTGCTATAGTTGCTACACGTAGCAGCTTCGTGTACTAATTTCGGACTCCGTATATCCCCACATTACCTGTAAATTTAATCACATTTTCTTTCCAACATGCTGTATAAGTAAAATAAATATAGTTTATCAATTACTTTTCGTCCCCTCATGACTAGCAGTGCACTTAAAATTTTGGGAAATTAGAAGTACTTTACTAATTATCATTTGATTCAAGTAAAATTATGATGAAAGTGCTCTTTTATTTGGAAAGCAATTAAGTAATCAAGACTAAAAAAAAATTAAAAAAAATAACTCTGCAAGATATTTGCTTTTAAATGAAAACTATTATGAACAGAACAAGTTTTGAAGAAAAAGCAAATCAAATATCTCTTATATTCCTTATTATTACTTAAGAGTAGATTAGCTTAATATTATAAGAAGAATTCTAAATTTCATAACATTTTTCATACAGAAATTCTTTGGAGGTTTATAATACACATTACTTTCTGTTAAAATTAAAAGACATTAAATATGTATACATTTTTTTATCTCACGGTATAAATTAATACTCTAGTATTAAAGTAAAAGTGACGCAATATATATAGGAAAAATTTACTATCACATAAAATTTGACTGCTAGTTATAGTATGCTTCTTCCTACACTTTAATGTAGGGTTCTTCAACATTTCACGTGCGAGGGCCAAATTAATAAACTTACAATGATCCTCGGGCCACATCAATAAATTCAAAGTGATTCGCGCGCTACACGACTGTCAAAAAATATTGTAGTCAAGAAATTTATATAAAAAAAGAGGCTCTTTTTTTTAAAAAGACTACAACTGATTCTAAGGGAAGAAGTGGTATTTACAGATTTATATATATATATATATCTCGATTTTGAAAAAGTCAAATGTGTGGAAATCGAATTAAAATACTTTACAAACCTGTTAAAAATAAAAGTCCACCTTTTTTAGGAAAATTTTTGAAATTTTATGCACAGTCAGATTTTTTAATCTAAAATCATTTAAGGTATCAGACTACGTTCGGAACCGTGATTTTAAAATGGCTCATAAATGGATAATTTCAGGATATTTAGTGTCATTTAAATTAGAATACATGTATAAAATTGTTTTAAGGACATTTTGACAAAAAAAAAAAATTTATTTAAATATAATATTTCGGCAAAAATTAACTTAGAATAACCTTTGTCCAAAATGTTCTCCTTTTGTGAAAAATGTTTCTATTACAATAATATTTTGCCTGTATATAGCTCAGACCTCCGTACAGAGGCTCGACTATGACTTTTGAAAAATTAACATTATTTTCAGAGTTACAACCATTTGAAATATAATTATTGGCGTTTTTTTCTTAAAATTTCTCCCCCTCTGTTGTCGTAAAACATGGATAAACCCACTTCTAAGTTCTATACTTCAAAAATTCTAGTGGAGCCTCTGTATGAGCTATATGCAGGCAAAATATTAAAATAATAGAAGCCTTTATCACAAAAGGAGAATATTTTGAAAAATGGTCATTCTATATGTTCATTTTTTTGTCAAAATATTGTACTTAAATAATTTTTTATTGTAATACTATTCTTAAAACAATTTTACATACATTTTCTTATCTAAGTGACACTAAATATTATAAATATTATCCATTTATACACTTTTGAAAAAAATTACAGTTCCGAGCGTAGTCGGATGCCTTAAAATACAGTTACATTTTTGAAAAATTCGTTATTCCCAGAAAGTGTTATAAATATCAAGAATAATAGAAAGAAAAAAAAATGGTTTTTTTTGACATCAAAAAGCGAGGCAATTTTTTTTTTTAAATTGCCTCAAAGTCAAATGAGGGGCCACCAAAATGCCTTTAGCAGGTTATTCGTGACCCATGGGGCCACGGGTTGAAGACCCCTACTTTAAAGAAATCAGAACATGATATTAACGATGTAGAATTTTCGAATAGCATTTCAGATGAAAAACTGTTCGAAATTCGGAACCTTTCTTCTGATAATAAGCGAGAACACCCCCACCGAACTCTATAAAGCGATACCTCTGGTATCGTTGAACGGGATCTTCCTCAACTGTTTCTCCCGTTCCTTCCAAGATGCTTTTGTGGAAGAGAATAACTTCACTCACCTGACGAGCCCCCTCCCGCGAAGTGAAAGGAGAAGAATCGTTTGCACCGGTGGGGGGCGCGACTGGCGGAATCGCTTTGGCACGAGTAAAGGCGGTCGGCCAGTTCTAGGTGAAGAGTCTTCGGAAGTTGGCGCGCTGTGTCGGGCGACCCTTCTATTATCGGCCGCCGGTGCGGGATACTTTCGCGGGGCTGACATGTGTTGGTCTTCGTATTCGCTGCTCTTCTTGGTGCTCTATGCGAAAAGTGAGTCGTCTCACCTATTTTCACGTTCTCTTACAGTTTTTTTTTTAAATTATCGAATTAAAAGAAATAGAATTATTTGTTTCATAATTTTTATTTTTTTTCTAAAGGTTAAAAAAAATTGACTCTATATTTTTCTGTTATAGAAATATCTCAGTCTCTAAAAAAAATTTCTTGATATAAAATCTATAAAAAAGTAGTATAAAAAGAGAAACATTACTATTTGTTGAAAACTTTTCATAATTTAGGATAAAATTAAGCTCATTTCCAAATAAAGACCTTTATGATATATTTCTGTTTTTTATTATTGGTTATGAGAAAATGAAGCGATTGTCAGTATTTCCTTAGATTATTTTTCCTTTTTCATCGAGCGTATTGTTAAAAACACTTGATATTGTAAAATAATTTATTTATTGAATAATTTCTGTTTTTTTGTAACGGAAAGAAAAAAAAGTAGTAAGGTATCGGAAAAATTGCTTTCGGCTCTGGAAGAAACGATTTAAATTTAAATATGTTAATTTTTTAAATCTGACATATTTTTTTCTTTAGAAAAATTCAAACTTATTATAAATAGTTTTCTATTACATACTAAAAGTAAAATAATTTTTATGTTTTTGCATAACGAAATTTGAACATTCAGATTTGTATTAGTTGCTTCTTCCTTGTATTCTATGCAAAAAGTTAATTGTTGAGTAATTTATGTTAAAATTTATTTTTCGAATGTTATATAACTTTTAGGAATAAATTATAGATACACATGTAAGACAAAAAGTTATACTTTTAAGCGTTTTAGTGCTTTAAAAATAAACCCAGTATAATGCAAGGATTATTTTTTGGTATAAATTTATTTCTAAGCAAAAAAATTCTTATAAAAAAACTAGAATAATCTTTTAACAAGTGCAACGAGTTTATTTTTGTTTTAGCTTAAAAATTTTCAGATTATAAGTTTCTGACACTCGAAAAACTGAAATTGATTACTAGTTTTCAACAAGATCTTTGTTTTGGAAAATTGCTCGGAATGTATTAATCATTTTATTGGAATTTTATATATTCTTTTTTTACTATTATCCTAAATTAATCAAACATCAATTTTAATGTTATGGGCTATATTTTAATTTCCGTTTAATTTAATTTAATGATCCTTTATTTTTTAGAAATTATATTTAATTAAAATTATTTATTTCATTTTATTTAATTACTTTTTTAAGGAAAAGTTTGAATAAATTATGAATATATATTATTCCTAATATGCATTCAAGCACATTTATAATTTCATTTAATACATCTAGTGCATCGTAGCATATTTTTAGTACAAAAATACCTATTTAAATTTATGTACTTTTTACGAAAGCATGATTAACAGAAATACTTTATAAATAATATGTTCGTTTCAATCATAATAAAACTTTATCATATCCTGTTTAAATAAAAAATATTTAAATCTTCAATTTAAGTGAAGATATTTCTCGCAATTGAAATTCAATTCAATTAAAAAACCACTTCTTTAATTTTTTCTTGAAAAACTAACTTTCGTATTTATTTATTAGAAAACTATTCTCTTCGTATTTAAAATTTAATCGAATACATTTAAATTGATTGCACTGCTCGCGCTTGAACATAGTTCTGGGAAAAAATTAACGAATAGAGAACGGATTAAAAAAAATAGACTATAAAACTTATAAAATGGGATTAATCAATTTTAATTTTATTAGAATTTTTGCAAATGGAAATGCAGATTCTCGGAAATACAATTGTAAAAAGACTGGAACATAACTCTGATACTAATTTAATGAAATAATTCTTTTAAGTATTTTTTCTGGTAATAGTTATTTGATCTCTTTTTGGATCACTGCTAAATAATGATCTGAATAATTTTTAATAGATAGTCAACATTTAGATTCAGTTTCCTATTGTGGAATTATACTGTATTTAATAGAATACTGTAATGCGTTTAAATTTTTATTTCAGTAATTTTTAATATAAAAAGTTTTGGTATTGAATAGAAAAACATTTGTATTGTCTCTTTCGGGACAATAGAAACGTTCCGAAATTAATAATTTGGCGATTGAATTTTCAGGAATTTGTGATTAATTTCAAGAACAAATTTATTAAATTGCACCACAATTTTTTCGACTATCACAAACATGCGCAAAAGTTTAAGCTTTCAATTCATTTTTTTACTTATCTTAAAACTTTAGGGGGGAAAACACTAATAATACCCCTCACTCTGTTTTCCTGGTAAAATATGTAATACAGAATATTATTAATTTTATTAGAAACCTAAAAAAAAACCCAGTTATTTAACTTAACATTCTTTTTTGCTCTTCCGAACGTTCTTTTGTATTTTATATTCAGACTATGTGTAGTTATTCAGAAGACAATATTTTCGAATATTTGTAGAAATTTAAAAACTTTCTGCTAACTAGATTAAAACTAATATTTTTTAATATTTTATTATACCTGTAAAATATACTTCATCTGTTTAGTTTTGCAATTCATTTAGAAAAAAAAAAGAAAATTTGACGAGATATAATCTAAAAATATAAAGTTTAAAAGCTCAAAATCTATTGTATTTATTTCCATGATTAAACAACACGTTTAAAATATTGATTAATGATCTTTGCCTTTTTTTTGAAATTTTAAAACAATAACTGTGGAAAAGATAATACATTTCATACTTAAAAATATGTATTAAAACTAAGTAAATACGACGAAAATTTTTTTGATAGATTTTTAGGCTTACTTTCTGTTTTATTTATTGATAAAATGTGAAAAGTAAGTTTCATTTTTAATTTCATTCGTTATGATATGTTATGATTTGCTATTGTCCTTTAATCTAAAATTATGTATGTTTAAAGGAGATTTTACTTGTCCTTCATTGCAAAATGTGCTATAACATGCAAAGATGTTAGAAAAATGCAATGAAAGATATCATGTTACGGATGATGCATATATTTCTTTAACTGAAGGTACCCTTTTTTAACAACATTAGATTTTAAAACAGCTACTTAGAAACATAAATGTATATAAAAAATAGAAAAAAAATTTGCAAAAATTAATATTTAGCAAAAAAAGGCATCGTTTCTTGTAATTCCTTTCTTTAAAACATAAATATTACATAAATATATCTGTATTTTTTGCCCTTTTATAAAACTTTATTCAAACATTACGGTAGTTTTTTAAAAACTTTTTTTGAGTCCAAAATATAAGCAAAAGCGCTGAGTCGTAAATTAAAAAAGATATTCAGGAAAGAAAAATATCATAAGCATCGCATTAATTTAATTTTTTAATATTTCTCCTAAAATATCTAGCAAAAATATTTGGCAAAAAAAATGTGTTATGTGTCCTCTAGTTTATGCCATAAATAATTCATTTTTTTTTTTATGTGTTATGTTTTTATGTAGAACATGTGACAATTTAAGAATTTCGTTAAGGGAAGATTAGATGGTACTTTTTAAGGAAATAATGAACTTTATTTTTTTCATAAGCTGTTTAAAAATGAAATATGACTCACAAAAAATATAATAAATCGGATAAAATATGTGGTAAAATTTTGTTAGTATGCCCTATTTTTATAGATATTTGCACGAAAAAATTCGACGAATCTTCTTTGTTTAACAAACTATAAATATAACTTTTTTTTATAGAATGATTTTTTTATATCATGTTGTTCATTCCAAATACGATGGAATGATTTTAAGGTATCCGACTACGTTCGGAACCGTGATTTTAAAAAAGCGTATAAATGGATAATTTTCGGGATATTTAGTGTCACTTAGATTAGAATACATGTATAAAACTGTTTTAAGGACATTTTGACAAAAAAATTATTTAAATACAATATTTCGGCAAAAAATTAACTTAGAATAACCTTTTTTCAAAATGTTCTCCTTTTGTGAAAAATGCTTCTATTATAATAATATTTTGCCTGTATATAGCTCAGACCTCTGTACAGAGGCTCAACTATGAGTTTTGAAAAATTCACATTATTTTCAGAGTTACAACCCATTGAAATAATTATCGGCGTTTTTTCTTAAAATTTCTCCTCTCTGTTGTCGTAAAACATGGATAAACCCACTTCTAAGTTATATATTTCAACAATTCTAGTTGAGCCTTTGTACAGAGGTCTGAGCTATATACAGATAAAATATTATTCTAATAGAAGCATTTTTCACAAACGGAGAATATTTTGAAAATAGGTCATTTTATGTTCATTTTTTGTCAAAATATTGTACTTAAATAATTTTTTTTTGTAATACTTTTCTTAATACAATTTATGATCATTTTCTAATCTAAGTGACACTAAATATCATAAATATTATCCATTTATGCGCTTTTACAAGATTACGGTTCAGAACGCAGTCGGATACCTTAATAATATATCCCCAAAATTAGATTCTACGTTTTAGTACATTACATTTACTGAATAATACTCTCCTTTTTTTCAATTCTTTGGAATATCAAAAAATGTGGCTTACTTTCTTTCTTAAGCATGTCAAGGAGAATGTGAAAATTAAAAAAAAAAATACTTTAGATGTCTTTTGAAGCGCTTTATAAAAATACATACTATATTATGTTAAAATATCTTCATTTTGAGCATGTTTATACCTGTTCTTACTTATAAACAAGGTAAAATGTATTTGAAATTCTTAGATATTGGTTATAGTTTTCACACTTAGCTCTCCGAAAAGGTTTTTAAATGTAGTCTAACTCATGAAAATTTTAGAAAAAAGATATCAATTTTTACTTTTTTATACTTTTTAAATTCCCAAATATTTCTACTTAAAATTTCATATGATATATAATAATGCGATAAAAAGAAATAACTAAAATTATTTTATAATATAAAGCCACTCTTTGATGCGTACCTTTAAATCACAAGCTTTGCTCTTTTGAACATCTATTATGTTCGATCCTGTATTTGATGACGCCGTGGAAAAATTAGACATGTCTAAAAGTGTATTACCGCATTATTAGATTTTTAGGGCTCTACAGCCTGAAAAAATAAATAAATAAAACTAAAATAAGCAACGGAGAAAGCATCAGTGATCGGAACTGACTCCTAGATGTTTTTAGTCACAATAATAAATTATATAGTTTAAGAAAACTAAAAAACACCCTTTTATAGTCAATCGAACTAAGTTGTAACTTAATCTTTTAGTCGCCAAATCTGGAAATGGGATCTGAAATTAGTCGTCAGATGCGGGAGTGGATCTGAAAATAGGAAATCGTTAATCCTGATGATCCTCTGATCATAATAATGGAACAAAATTATTAAATTATTGTATTGTCATCGGTCCTGGACAAGTGAGCAAAATTTCGGATTCATCCGATCTTTTAAAGTGGGTAAAAATTGTTCAAGATTCCGTTACATACAAGTGAAGCTTATAAAAGGGTGTTAAAAATACAACGAGCAACCGACACCATGACATTTCGAAAAGATATCAATAATTTTCAAAGTATGAAAACTTCTTAGGAAGTTTATTTTCTTCTTTAATGGCATAAGTTCCTAAAGGAAGAAGATAAAACTCAATAACCAGAAAACAGATATGTTGCTGATATTTATGTCACCTCATCAACAGATTACGTCAAGGCCCATGAAATTCATCTCAGCAAGGGGTTAGATTTTCACGCTTGTCGTTACCGGTAGCCTTGTGCCCCATACAGGTGACAATATGATTTTGCTTAGTTCCACTCCAATTTTGAGGAGTTCTCCTTCCACCAACCTCACGAGATGACTTATGACTCTACGGCTATTTAGAATACCCCCATGCCATAAAATATTTACAAACATCTATGCCTCCTCCAGGATTCGAACCCTGGCTCAACGGCGAAGCAGTCAGCGTTACTAACCACTATACCCGATGGGTGGCTAGAAAACAGATATACATGTATCTTATTCGGTGATTGAAATGAAGAAAATTTTTAGAAATCTGAATGATTCTATTTTGTTAAAAAAAATATTTTGCGCTGAATGACTCAGGTTCCCTAGTAGGTAGTTAATAATATCATATGGTTAGAGTGATTCCAAAACCTACCTTTGTGGAGTTAAAAATTTTAAAACTAAGAGTAAAATGGCTATTACACAATTTCATATTGGTCATGCATCAAAACTTTTGAATTAAAGCTATGTTTGATTGAACCAGTTTATAGCTGCTGCCAAGTATCAAAGTATTGGAGGCCTGTAGCGTTCATGTAACTGTGAGTGTAAATAACTCATGAAACAAAGAAAAGGTTAAGACTGTTCAAAATGTTGAAGAAGGAAAATTGGTCGAGTCTATCGTGGAAGAGCTGATAATAAAAACAATATTTAATACACGTTTGGAAAATATTAAAAAAAGAAAATACACTAAAATCACAAATTTTAATTTTTAAGTTTGTTTTCTCGAAGTGTAATATTTTTCATTCACACACACACTTTTTGCTCAAAAAACATGCAAAATCTCGAACTGATGTGTATCTAGCAAGCCCTATCTTTTTATATAAAACCTTTTAAGCCAAACCTCAGAAATAGAAATTGATATGATTTTAAAAATTGAAACCTGATAAAGCTAATATATTTGATAAACACAGTTTTTAGCAAAAGTTATGCATTGAAATATATTTCTTAAAAACAAATAAATGATCCAAAAAACTACCCTCATTCTTCAATTGGATTGACTGAATTCAATTGAAATAAATGAAAAAAAATTCTGTCTTTTATAGCTACATATTTCAAAAATTTATCTGCAACTATATTTTATTCTAATACAAATATGTCAGTATAACTTCAAACTTAAATTAACATAATATAAAAGTATTTGACAACTTTAACCCTCTGGCTGGAACATTAATTTTTTGCTGCACTGAGAAACATCCGTCTGACAGACGGGTATGTAAATTTTTTTGAATTTTATTACATTAAGGAGACTGTTTTCGCGCGTCCACACCACATGTCCGATGTTCAAACCCCGGGCTGGTCAAGGTTGACTCAGCCTTTCATCCTTTCAGTGGGTCGTTAAAATGAGTACCAAGCTTGCTTGGGAACTTAACACTGGGGGTTTCGCGCCAGACTGACCACCGGACCGGAACATCTGCTCATGCACCTCAGAGTCCATGGTCGCATATACTGAGTTGGGTACAGTAGGCCTTGTCCATCATGAGCTGAGTTAAGTTTAAGGACTGTTTTAAATGTTCTTATAGCTTACGAAACTGAGTATGGCTCAAATAAGATATGTGGAGTTAAATTAAGCACAACAAAAAAATTTTATTATTAAAATTGTGACTAGTATTTTTATGAAAACTGATTCAAAATTATTTATATTCATGTAAAAGTAATTAAAGATAATAATACCAAACACGAAAAAACTATAGGAATATGGGTATGATAGACGGTAATAGATAAGAAAAATCGTACATATCGTGAGTTGAAAAAAATTGCCATGTACCACCACATGAACCTCTCAATGGGTAGAGTCCAACTGAAGATGTCAAGGCAGCCCACCCCAAAAATCACACCACAGCGTTATCTACAGGCATCAAAGCAAATCATCCCCGTCTAAGAGACAGATGCTTTGGTCAGAGGGTTAGAAGTTAATAGTTTAAAGATACGGCAAAACGTATTCGATTACGCTTTTCGACATTGTTTCTTAATATTTTTCTGTAATAATTGAATAATATCGAAACATTTTAACTCTTTCTTACGTACTTATTTCTCGAATAAAGATATAAATTTGAAACTCATCGAAAAACGATTGATTTAAATCAAAAATAATAAAAAGATGAGATCAGTAACTCATTCCTTCTTAAAAAAATATATGTTTACTTCTAAACTTGGAAAAAAAAAAAGGGTTAGAGATCAGTACAAAATTTTAAAAGAAATATTTCATCAGGTGTCTGATAATCTATACAATGTTTCTTTAGGCCAAGATAAAAATTTATT
>BMAV01013589.1:265049-311717 GCA_019973955.1 Trichonephila inaurata madagascariensis | reverse complement strand
ATATATATATATAATGACATATACAATAGAGAAATTTAAAAAAAAATATCTTTTATGATTAAAAAAAAAGAATTACCAGATTATTTCGTCTTTTTTATATAAATGTAATGATTATAGGGTATTATTTAGTAAATCTTTTAAATGATTTTGTTAATAAGTTCTTTATATTTTAACTGTGTTCTCTTCAAATAGTACGAATCAGCTATTATTAAATAAAATAAATCGCATTTATTAATTAAGAACACTGATTTAAAAGACAATTAATGTCGTAATTTGAATATTTAATTTATTACAGGAAGTGTCTTAAAATTCTTTATACCACATCACAAGGATTAGTGTCAGAAGTTTGGTGTTTGGATGTGTGCCATGTTCTAAAAACTAAACTTTTGTGTAGAAAATTTGAATAAAAAGGATTTTATGAGGGTTTCTGTGCTTTCCGGCTTAGTAACTTTTTAAATAATGAATTGTTTCGAAGGCAATAAATTAATGAGAGAAGCCTACCTCCTTTCACGTTTAAACTTCTTCATGCAAAACATTTCGCTGCGATTCTATTTTCCGATCTTTAAAAATAAAAAAAGGATTAAAGTAATAATTTTATACTTATATAGAAATTAATAGCTATAATGTAACTTCAAAAATGTGACGTTAATAAAAATAAAATAAAATCAAAAAGGGAAATTAATTTAAATATTAATAGCTCCTTAAATTTGTGATTAATTCATTTATATAAATTTGGGGAATATTATCCAAGTTATAAAATAGATAATCATTAATACAAGTTAAAGAGTGCAATACATAATAGCCTTAAATGCAAAGAAAAAAATTATTAGTATTTTAATCTCATTTCTATATATATAGTATAATATATATTAAATAAACGATTCTTCAAACACTTCAAAAGTTAAACAAATCCTTAAAATTCAGAAACTGATGTACAGAAATTTCGTACACTAATATTAATGGATTCTGTTGTTGTTTCTTATGCCACCTGATCTCGAATGTGTCAGATTCAGGCCCACGAAATTCATCATGATGAGGAGCTATATGTATGCCTGTCGTTAGCCGTAGCCTTGAGCACCATGCATGTGACAGTACCATTTAACTCGATTCCACCCTAATTTTGAGGGAAAATACCATAGGTGCCTCACACCTCCCTTCTCCTTCCACCAACCTCACGAGGAGACTTGTGGCTCAACTGCTATTTAGAGTAACCCCATGTCGTAAAAGCACTATACATTTACAAAATCCATGCTTTCTCCGGGATTCGAGCCCAGGCCCTACGGCACAGCAGTCAGCGTCGCTAACTACTATACCGGATGGGTGACTTAATGGATTCTAATATATTGAATCTTTCATCAATTTAAAAAAAGAATGAAAGGTGTTACTTAGTCACTATAATCAAGTTTATGTTAACTTAAATGCGATGTAGCTTGAAAATTATTTTCATATTATTTTTTTTTAGAAAAGTAAAAACTAATATGTGGATTAGTTTAAATTTCTGCGAGAAAAAAAGGTAATGTAGAAGAATCAAAATAAAATGGGAATGTGATATAAATGTAAATTATATATATGCGTTTATACGGTGGTCGTGTATTTAAACAAATTGTATAGTAATTTTTCCATTTAAAATTTTATTGCTTGGCTATCACAGTATTTTTCTCCATCGAAAGAGCAAACAATTATTATTTTAATTTCAGCTAGAATAACAATTTATTCCTTTTTTTGCTCAAACAATAATTTTTTTTTTCTTTCGTTTTTACTTTTTTGGATTAATTTTAATAGTATTTATATGCTTAGATTGATTTGGTTTGATTTGAAAGAACATCGCAAATGTAAAGTTAGAATATTTTTCCATGTTATTTAACTGTTGAATAATATTCCAATCACTCTCATGCCTAACCACATTTGCATGCAACAACTCTTATTTAATTGAAAACGGTATTAGGTATACTGATGACGTATCTCGTAATTTTATATCATGGTCAAGAGACGAGAACGATGCTAAAGTTGGTACTACGCTCTCATAACTTTTACAACCACACAGTGGTAGAAACAGGAAATTCAGTTCCGTTAAACTGTAGCATCCTTCATTATTCCTGCAATGGAGTCGTTTTTAGAATCCCTGGCCACTTTCTGGCCTGCGACCTTCAATTGTTCCCCGAGAATAACAATATGCATTCTTTTTTTTTAAAATTATTCTCCCTCCAAAAAAATTCTACAGTCAATTTTAATTATATTTGTTTGTAGAAAAAAATTCGTATAAATATTTTTCTTTCATTTAGTTTACAGTTTTAACAAGATGTTTTGAATAATTTTACTTACATGCAAAAGAATTACAATTCCTGATTTCTAAAGGAAATTTACTTTCCCGTTTGAATTTTCTTTTGTACATGATTTTATAGAAACATATTTAGCTGAGATTCGCAAAATTTGTATGTTAAGAATTTTGTTTTCTTTTTGTTTCTGAAGCAGAAAAATTAGTTTATTTTATTGTTGAAAAACTCCACTATTTATTCTATGGATACCAGAAAAGAAATGTTCGATTTTGAAACTTTCAACTCCACATTCAGTGAATAAATGTCCTATAGTTTAATAATATAGCCTACATCTTAATTATATGCAAAAATATATAAACCAAATTATGCAAGAACTTCAATTGTGGTAGAGCACTTAAGGCAACCTTTTAAAATAAGACTCAACTTATATGTGCGTTATATGCAAAGTATAGATTATTATTAAGCTTCAGTTATATTAAAGTATCATGCCTTGGAAATATTTAAGGCTTATTTTAAATTACTTAATACGGCAGTTAATTAACATTTTCTATGGCATCGGCAGCATTACCACCGTGTGACTCGACTTCACGCTTCATAAAATGAGATATAATTATAGTATAGTCTCGAAATCCTGGCTTAATATGGACCGAAGGGGGGCCGAGTTTGAAAAAATGTCGGAATATAAAGAATAAGATTACACACCACGAGTGCTTCTTCAGAAAATATTGTGTTGCATTTATATATATTGTTTGCTTCAGAATGCAACAGAAAATAAACTATCCCCAAACCCTCAAACAGAGGAAAAGTACTTACTTTATAAAGGCATAGAGCAGAGGTTCTCAGCCTTTCTTCCGGAGAGGGCACGCACATATGATAGGTATTTCTCGTGGGCCGAAACATGGGGATAATATGGAGGGAGAAAACATCAAAAGGCTGTAGTTGTTTCTAATGCCACCTGTCTGACGCAATCAGATCGAGGCCCAGGAAATTCATCGTGGCAAGGGGCTAGAAGTACGCCTGTCGTTGGTTTTGACCTTGAGCCCCATACAGTTGACAGTACGAATTAGTTCGGCGAAATTCCCCGAAGGGACGATAGATGGCGACACCACCTATCTCCACAATTTAGGCATGGGACTGAAGGGGAGGGAAATATTCTCCTGTCCCCTGCACTCGTGATTCAGCCCACAAGACTTTCAGACCCACAGATTTAACGAGCACGTACTCGGTGTGTACTCGGAGGGTATTTAGTGGCATCAAGCATCGAACTTAGGCTTTCCGGTCTGGAGTCCGATGCTTTAACCACGGCCACAAAAGACTAAAGCAACATTGGATCAAAATATTGAAAATCTTTTTCTTGAGTGGGAGGGGGGGGGGGCGACTTTTATTTTAATAATATATTAACCTCTCCGTCAGACACAAACAAAAATATATTTATTTAAGCATTTTTTATTGAGTTATGGTGCAGTTTCGTTTTCTTTTAATCTGTGACTATGTCCCTTGTTTACATTCTACTATCGAAAAAAAGCATACTGATAACAAAATTGATAGATTTGATTGCTTGATTGGCTTTTTCTTAAATAATTGAATTTCTTAGTGTAATATGCCCCGACCGGGACACTCAGAAAAGGCCAATGGGCTACATGTAGAGTATGACGTGTGTGAGTATTTACTATATGAAAACCCTTAAACGGGTCTCTGTACGTGGAGTTTCTTCGACCTACAAGGGTTATCGCTCTGTAATACAATAAAATATTTTCTACATATGTTACTTTCAAATTCGAGCAACTAAATTATATTATTTAACACATAAAGTTTAAAGAGTTACAGAAGACTTAAAAACTAAAAATCAAAACCCTAAATCTTACCTTGAATTTCGTTGATCAGCTTATTTTTTTTCTCTGTAAAACCAGATTTTTTCGAATGCTTTCTTCTATTTTTTGAGATCTGAAAAACAATAAAATATCGAAACTGTGTTGGATTTTATCTAAAGAAAGAAATACATGCTAGTGTAGGAAAAAGTTACTGAAAAAAAGAAACAGAAAACAGAAGAGAATTGCCAGAAAAATATGTTTTCCGTCTTCAATTGAAATTTGAAACACTCAAAAAGACTTTATGCGGAAAATACCAGCGTTGAAATTTGTAGTTTAAGAGCGTATGTGAAATATCAATAAGAATACAACTTTTTCCCCAAAATGAAAAAAATTGGAAGAAAAAAAATTCACAGAAAGAGGATTCATAAGCACCACTGAGTCGAAATCTTAGGATAACTCACGTTCGAGTGCAATTGTAAGATAATATATTTTTTCCCCCTGAATGGTTGTACGGTAATTTTTTTTAAATATTTACTTCAAGTAAAAAATAAATGTTTTTTAATGGTTATAAATAAGCCAGATATTCTTCTTAAATTTTTGTTTTATCACAAAAAAGTTCAGTTACGATCAATATTTGAATTCGAAAACAATAAATACTTTCCTACTTAAGAATTCAATTGTTAAGATAAGTCAGTTAAACATAAAATAATTTGAAATAATGTATCTTATTTATAAGTGATTACATATTAGAGATAAGCATTTCTTCAAAATATAGGCTAAAACGTATTATGAAACCTAAGTGGGATATGATAATTATTCGCACATAATTTGTGTGTTAGAACTACTCAGCATTCTTCAATGAACTGTAGAACACTCATAGCCAAAATTGTTGTTTGGAGTGATTACAATTCCGTTGAACATTTTTAAAGTTTTATAAGTAAAATGATCATAAACATAATAAAAAATTTATTTAATACAAAATTTTTATGCATTTTACTACAAAAACTAACGAAAGTAAGTGAATTGCATCACGATAAAAAAGTAATCTATATTATGACATGTCGCATCTCAGCGAGAATTTTAACATTTTTATTGATTTCTTATATATTTGCTCCATAGATAACTTAAATACTTTCTAAAGTCTGATTTGAAATAAAGGCATAAATTTTTATTAGATATTGTGTAGCACATGATTAAAAAATTTGGGTAATCCTTATATTTTAGAATAAGTTCTATTTTCTCTCTCTTTCTCTGTATATATATAAAAATATATGGGTTGACAAATGAGTACCAAGCTTGCTTGGGGACTTAAGCACTGGGATCGTGCTTCAGACTGACCACCTGATCGAGACTTCTGCTCATGTACGTCAGCGCCCAATGGTCACGTATACTGGGATGGGCACCGTAGGCCCTGGCCCATCTGAGTTTATATATATATATATATAAAGATATATATATATAAAATTCCATCTAATATAATTTTTAGTAATTTTTAATTATTTAGTCCAGTTCTTCAGGACTCGCGTTTAATTATTTTAACTTGCCTGCCCACATGGTCAGGATTTTATTTATAACCGAATAGTAAGATGTCGTCAGAATCTGACGGGCACTGTTTTCTGATCAATCGTGGCTTCTGTTGGAAGGAGTCACGCGACCTTCACCGCCCTGTATAAAAAGGGAGAGTGCTTTGTTCTTCACTTTCTTTGTCTTTGTCTTCAATATGTGTCACCATTTGCAGCATATCTTGGTCGTGCCGTCTATTCCCTGTTTTGTGAATAACTTTAAAATAACAAGGTGGATGTCCTTTTACATTTCTATATGTGTGTGACCAAGTATAAAAAAAGATGAAAATTAATTCAGAAGTTTTCCTGAAATCAGAAACCAACAAAAAATACATAATAACCTCCTACCCTTACACATATATATATACATATATACGTCGACGAGGTAGCCAAGTGTTTAAGGTCACGAACACATAGTCGGCGTGTCAAAGACCTAGTGCCCCTTGACTCACCGTGTAGAGGGGCTGAAGCACTTTTATTTTGTCGAGATTCAAAGTTCTCCCGTTGTCGTGGTGTGTGAATTTGGAGAAAGGGGAGGTGTCTGCTCATGCCTCGTCCTTATCGTTTGACCGAGGTCCGTCATCAATAGCTCTCGTGTTGCTTTGTAATGCAACGTTAATAAACACTCACTCATTCTGTATATAATGATATGGTTAATATAAATTTATCTTATTAAGATCCCACACAATTCTAAGGTTTTTTAGTTTCTCGTAATTACACATTAACGTTTATGTAATTCTAATTATCTTTTAATATAATTATATTTCTTTTTTAAAGTAATTATAATTATTAGCTTCATTTACGTTTCGAATTTTATTCTACCAAAAAAGCGTATCGCATCGTATGACATATGTTATGTACATGTATAAAGATACATGTATTAGTGGTTTTCTTTAATAATTATGACGATTTTGCAAAATTTTTCTTTCAACGAATCAATTTTTCAAAAATATATATTTACACACATACAATCTCTCATTTTGGAAATAGCATCTTTATAAAACATTTTTATCTTAACAGCATCTTTATAACTTGTGATATTAGAACTCGTAATTTAGAAGTATACCTATGTTGGGCTAAGCAACTGAGCTGTATCTCCTTTCAACTTCTACCACACGACACGTTAAGATTTTGAGGTACAACTGACACTTATTTTCTACACTCCCGTCTGAACTGAAAAATGAACACACGGCCGTGAAAAGTACCCTCTTCCATTCGGTAACTGATTTTAATTTTAGTATGATTTTTAGTAAATCCACTTGTTAATACGTTTTCGCGAATAAGTTTCCAAAGTATTATAATTTAAACCAAATTCAGTGTAAGAAGTTCTACGTTCAAAATCAATGCTTTAATGGATGGAGCATTACAGTTTATAAAATTTTAAAAATCAATTAAAATGCTTTTAAAGTAATTTGAATTAAATTAAGCCTTAAGCATTTTCCATTACTTACAATCAAAGCATGTTAATTTCTTATACTATACGATCATATCAAATATTTTAATATGTAAACATTGCAAGTAAGCATAATGATTTTATAATATTATGTTAAGTAATATTTAAAAATATTGCATTAATAAAATGTTGCAAAAGTATTTAATAATTGCAGCAAAACCTCCCTCCTCCTTAATGGTAAATAATATTAAAATACTTCTTCGCTATAAATTTATTTCTGTTATTAAGGAAAACACACACTTCAAATTATATATAATAACATTTAGTTTGGACTATAAATTCAAAGCAACGTAAGAATATTCCAATATTAAAACACTACATTACATCATTTGAAATAATTTTAATTACAAACTAAGTATTAATGGGAAATAATTACAACAATAAAACAGGGTCACAATCGAAAATAGTTTCAACAATAGAATATGTAACAATATAAACTAATTTCAACAATAAAACATGTGATAATAGAAAATAAATTCAACAAAAAGTAATAGTATTCTATTGTAGTCCCTAAACACTTTCTTTTTATAAAACTTTTCTCTCTTTTCGAATAATATAAAAAGTTAAGATGCACATTGGAGGTAATAAAACTTAATTCTAACATCATGGTACAAATAATTGAAGCTGCATCAATTGTTTAATAATGACTGAACATCAAATATAACCTTAAAATAATTACATGTATAAAATGTCACTTCAAACTTTCATTTTTGATTTCGACATTAGATATGTTGTAAACTTTCAACTTTTATAAGAAAATTTCGGATAATTGAACAATTTGAATTGATATATATATATAAGCACGATATCACAAATGACAGGAATTAATAATTAAATCTTTCATTAGAACTATTGGTCATTTTCTTAAAAATTTTCCTTTGTATAAGGAAAGAGAAACTTCTATTTCCTTTTACCCTTTAATTTCCAGTTTTTCATTTCTCGTGAGAAAGTCCCATTATTTCATAAGACGGTATTTAGTGTGGATGAGGGACTTAAACTCACGATTTGGCTTGGTACGCCGCCAGTTATGAAGCTGCCTTTGTTCATCACAGTCCTTGAATGCTAGTTCAAAAATCTAATTTAAAATTATGAAATTGTTAAATAATTATTGCCTTAAAAGGAATAAATTACTGGTAGGTATATTTTGGTGCTCAAAAAAAGTATCATAGTAATATTGTGCAGGTTTGAATTATGATTAAGGCTTAACTTTTTTTTTCCTTAAATATCAATTTTCAAATTCAAATCAGGCTTAGTGGGTGTGATATCAATATTTTTGGTATCCAAAGTACTTAACTAATTTTTCATTTATTTCTTAATATTTTATAGTGATTTTAAATACTTGTCGAAAATACAGTTTTCCTTAGTGCAGTTCTTAAAATAAATTAATGTTACAATGTTACAAATAAATTTACTTTAAAAACTGACTGAATGTGTTCGAAAACTTGATTTTGAAAAAAAAAGTGTATAAATCAATAGTTATTTTTTAATATTTAGCATCAGTTGTATTGGAACATACATATAAACTTGTCTTAAGAATATTATTACAGTAAAAACTACTTAAATTAAATTCCATTTTTAAGCAAAAAAAAAATGAAGAAAATGGCGTATTTTTAAAACATTCTCCGTTTCTGAAAAATCTTTTATAATAACGATTTGTTGCCTCTATATAGCTTAGACTTCTTGACAGGGCCTGAACTAGGATTTTTGAAAAATTCATTTTTTTTCTATTGTTACGATCAAATGAAATAAAAATCAGTGTTTTCTGTTAAAATTTCTGTAACCTGATGTATTCAAATATGTATAAATGCGCATCCCCAAATTTTATATCTCCACTCTCTAGTTCAGGCTTTGAAAAAAAGTTATAACAATAAAAAGGCAAAATATTGTTCATTAAAGGAGAATGTTTTGGAAATATGTTATTCTTTCTTCACTTTTTGCCAAAGAACAGCATTTGTGGGAATAATTTTTTTTTAAATAACATTCTTAAAACACTTTTGCATGTGTATTCTAATTCAAGTGACACTAAATATTTATTAAAAAAATATTCATTTGCAAGCATTTTTTCCCCCCAATAATTGTTCCAAACGTAGTCAATCACCTTAAGCAAACAAAAAACGGTACTTACATATTATCACAACAACGCCAACGTTCAAGATTACTCGCCAAGTTGGCAACATTGATTGTGCATGTGTCGTACGCGCTGAATTCGCGACCATGTGCGTTGTTTCATGTTTTGCAACCAATACTATTGCGATAAGACGTTACCCAAAAAACGAAATATTTTTGATATTTTACCATTTTGATTCTAAAATGTAATTTCGACAATTATAATTAACAGAATTTCACGAAACTATGCGAAATTAGTGTATGACAAATTAAATATTTTTTTTTCCACATTAAACCCAAAAACATTAAAATTTTCTTAACAAAAATCCATGTTCTTGCGTTTTAAATTATAATTTAATTTCCAATCCCTAGGTAAGTGAAATAAGAGCTAGCTATAAAAGATTTACAGATATATATATACATATACGCTTACAATTGTAAAAGGTAGAGATAAAGTATGATTGATTCATTTGTAATAGCAGCTTACATTCCCACGTCCAGATGATCATAGATTCACTCTCTGTCAGTATGCATCTAAATTCCACGTAATTAAAAGATTACTTTATGGGAGACATCGGTTGATTTTGAAGGTAGTGATAGAAAATAGCTATTAAAGTTCAAATTACTGTCACCAAAGATTTATTCTGACGAAAAGCAGGCGCTTCCCAGACAATTAAAGATCACTGAGCCGTTCATTTTGAAGCAGTGGATAATGGACCACCCTTTGGAAATTGGAATTGCGTTTCTAAAAGAGGGAGTGGTTGGAACAATTAGAATGACACAGAAAATTGATGGTGATTTTTCACACAGATTTTGCTTTAAAATTATATGAAATTCACAGAATTATGTTCAATATGTACGCAAAAGATTATGTTGTCGAAACAAGAAATTTAAACACAGTAATTCAGGAATACTTTGAAGAGCATAGTTTCTTTAATAAGGTAAATTCTTCCCATAATAGATCCTTTATTTAAATTTGAAAAACTAAACTGTATAGTTGATAGAGCTTATAAATTGGTTATATTTCATTACTTAATGCTAAAAATTGGTTAGAAACTCCAAATCAGTTATTATGCAGTTAAATGATTTTATCTATATGTAAGCGTTAAAGTGTGAAATCCATTATTTCATAGAATAACTAGGTATTTCATGAAATAACTAGGCACACTCACACAAGTCAGTTAAAGTATATAATGTTATTGAATTCCACGCTTTAACTAGGTATTGTTTTGAATAACGATTACTTTATCATATTAAAGGATGAAATACGGCACTCGAAAGTTCTTTGAACCGATTCTAGCTGCTTTTAGTCCGTTTTGAACCACTTACATGGGAACATGATATTATAGTGCTGGAGCCCCTTTAGACCTACAAAAAGAGGGCTAAGTAAATAAATGAATGGGTCTCACCGAGGTGAGCCTGTGGTTCAAATATCACATTTCAAGATATTATAGATTTAAAAAAGTTTAATTTTTTTAAAAAGTTTAAAACGTTGAAATAAAATACAAGGAATGACCTTATGAGCAAGGCGTTTGAGGAATATACAATGGAGGCAGCGGGAACGAATGAGTCTGGTCCGAGTGGATTGAAAGGCTCAGGTGTTGAGCTATGGGCAAAATGCTGTCTAGAGGAAGAGTCCTTTTACTTCCTAACCAAACAGATAGTCAGACTATCAATCCCTCAAATATCAACCACATATAATCAAAAAATGGCACCAAAGGGAAATTTTTTACTGTGTAAGCCCTCCCCTGCCCAAAGCAGGTAATCATTAGTAAAGAAAAAAACTGAATTGTTTATTTTTCACTTTAACGGTCCATCATTGGTTATTTCATAGAATAACTAGTTATTTCATAGAATAACTAAGTATACACTTTAACGGTAACATATATATATACAAGGAGATTATAATTAAAGTCCCACTTTCAAAATGTCGTGAAAAAAAGAATCTCTGATCTGAATGACATCAAATTTGAACTGAATACACTTGAAAAGAGGGAAACGGTATAGCATAAGAAAAAAAGCTTCAAAGTATACAAAAGATAGCGCTGTAAAGGGCATAGCAAACGTGGATTCTGCTTCAAGTGGCACTTTGAATAGAATTGCGACGGCTATGGCATGAGTTGCACTTTAAACCAACTATACTATGCAATGGGCATGATCGCTTCGGTTTTTTGATTGTAAAAAAATAACTTCCAAGTCATTCAACAGTTGTTGCAGTGTTGGTGAAAGGCCCACCGACCACTGCAAGGTTTTACCACGCTGGATGGAAAAATTAACTTTAAATTGTCGTGCATTAAGAGCAAAATTGATATCGTTTCCTCTTTCTTCAAGCATGTTCAACTCAAATTTGAGAAATCATTCTACACAATAGTTCTTATTTTACAGCATTTTGAAAGCGCAATTTTAATTACAATCACCCTGTACGTACACAAAATTGCTATAAATCTAACTAAATGTAAAATTATATTTAGGAATATAGCAAGGAAGAACAGGTCAAAATGCAATGGCCACAACAAGACAATAACAGACTCTTAATCTTAGAACTAAAATGGCAAAATTAAACTATGTTTCAAAATTCTTTCATAGCAATATAAAATTATAAAAAAATTAGAAACTGCAACCATGAAGCAAAGCAAAATTGATGCTTAGGTCAAAATTTAAAACATTTTATTATTTACAATAATCTTTATGAGTTTTTGTAAGCTACTATTGAGGTAAAATCACGTTATTTTATATATACCTTAAATAGAATGTAAGACTTTAACATGTGATTTAATAAGTAATGCTTCTAAATCATTTTTAAGGAAATTCATCATTGGTGTGTATAAATCTGTATCATTAAATTTACTCTCTAATATATATTTATCTACTTTTTGAGATTATAATATTTTTTCATATCATTTTGGGATGTAAATTTGTTATCATGTAAAACAAATAAGAACAAAACGAGCTGCAAATTTTCCTACTTTGATTCAACCAATCCTTTCTAAAAAGCAATTATCATAATTCGTCCGGGAAGAATATTATATCAGTTTATAATCAAAAATTAATTTTCCTAAGGTTCTGAACCTTATAACATAAATAACTTACTTCTTTTCATAAACTTTGATGTAGGTCAAAATTTAGTTAAAAAAATTAATGCAACAAATATATATAACGAATAGATTTCCTTATATATATTGTATAAATAACTATAATTTCCTTCAATTAAATTAAATCTGAAGCTAAATATTCACCAAAAATTACTTTAATAAATAATAAATAATGTAACAAAAGTTTTATGAATAATACCTACTTATATCGATATTTTCTTGTTGTCGTGTTCATATTAAATTTTTTATCAATTAAATCACATAAATAATTTTTCTGTAAATGTATTTTTAACTGCATAACGATATGCTTTAAAACAGAAATAACAGCTTGGATAAACATACAAGAAATTAATTTCCTCTTCTACATAAACAATCTTCTATATCAAGCATATTCTCCAAATTGTTTCAAACCTTTTTATTTTAAAGTAGCAAACGATAAATATCACAAACACGATGAAATCAGTTTTTTGTGTCGGTTTTACTGTAAGCCACCTCAGCAGCGTAACGATCAGAGAGCTTTACCTAATTCCTACTATTCTAAGGGAAAATTTTAAATAAATCATTCCACATAAGATTCACTGAGAAGAGCTTTATAAATAAAATTTTGGTAGGACGAGAATTATTATTTTTGAGTACCATTTCTTTTGAAGGATTTAAATCGATTTATTCCAAAAAATGCAATGTCAGAAGTTTTCATGCTTTTATTAAAACTTAATATTTTACTCATAATATTCATTCCTCGAAACGATTCAAAACGTATTCAAAACGATCTTAAGTCGAGAAATTCAATTAATTGCTTTAAAATTAGTTTTGAAGTGAAAGAGCTCAGTATATAACACTTTTATTTCTGAAATTACAATGAAATTCGAAATTGCGAATTTTTAAGAAAAAACTTCTTTAATCTCTATTTAGAATTCTGAAAGAGATTTTTTAAACTATGGATATAAAGGAAATCTATTTAATGCTTGAAAATCGGTCTTATACTGCAGATTTTATTAGTTCTAAGAATTTAATGATTGTTGAAAGTAATTGCCCGTATTACATCGTAAGCAGTGGAATCGCGCATGAATATTTAATGTCTGGTAATTAATCATTTTTATAATTGTATTCTCATGAAAAGAAAATATAAAGTTGAATAGTAAAAATAAATGCAATTTATGACAATAATTTTCGTAAATGTCTCGACTGACACTCAGTTACAGTTATTGAAAAATTCATTAAGTAATTAACCTTTTTCAAAATAATTAAACTATTTTGATTAGATTTGGAAGGAAATTTGTGCTATATAATTACTGTAATGGTATTGGATTATTCTATTTTATATTTCATTTTACCCTTTAAAAGCAACAAATTGTGAACAGAACAGAGTTTTTGTTCTGAGTAATTAGAGGGATAGAAAATATTTTTAAGAGAAAGTCTTTTATTTTATATTTAATGATTACTTTTGCTTCTGAGGAACTCCTAATAATACCTGTTGTAGTTAAAGTTTTACTCTTTAAAAACACCTAAGGCGTTTGAAAACTTGATTATTAATAATTCTCTGGTTTTTCCTTGAAAAACTGAAATTATATTTATTATGCGGCTCACATAGCACTTGTTCAAAAAGAACGAAATTTAAAAAATTCAAATTTATTATTTCTATTCAACTTTACAAAAGAAACCTGAATCAAAATTTTTAAAAAAAATCATGTTAATCTTAATAATATTTTTGAATAGAACACATAACAATTACAAATCTCAAGTATTCTCTAAATTATAGGCTTTAAAATACACATTTTTTTTAAGGAATTAATTTCCTTTGCCACTAAAGAACAAATACTTTAACACATTTAATTTGACAGGAAATACTTGAAAAACATCACTAGTTGCGACATTTAAAAAAATAAATTTAAAAAAGAAAGAAAAATGAGGAAACATTTTTGATTGGTTGATCACGTGCTCAAGTCTGAAAATAAAATTGAAAATGATGTAATCCTTATAAATTCCTACTATTCTCGTAACGTCAACAACAGGCAGATGTTTCCGCAATCTTGTTGAGATACTTAATCACGTTTTACTTATATACTTTGTTTCATCAATTCTTTCTCACATTTTTTCTTTCACTCTTTTTATTTTTATGAATTTTATGTATTTGAAATATCTTTAAAATTATACTCTGTTTTCTTCGGTTGTATATACTGAAACTTTTGCTCGTTGTATAAGATTTTTAATTTTTTGGGTTACGCGGATCAAAGCTAATTTGAATTTGAAATTAGTTGGTTTGTCTGTTTCATGTCATATAAACTAGTGAGTTTTTTTTCTTTTGTTTTTGTTTTAAGAATTAGTTTCTAAGGGAAAGGATATTCATTTTAAGACGTGTTCAACAAGAGTTTCTTAGAAAGTTTAAATGTTTTATTACTTATCATGAGAGCTTTACTTACATTTATATTGTATTGCAATAAGTGTTATTAAATAACAATTTTATGTTACTTTAATTTGATTAGTAGGAACTCTGAATGAATGGCTGTCTCACACATTATTACGATATCAATTGCAATCAGGGGCTTAAAATTTTGAATGTTTCAGTCTGTTTTCTTGAATTAATATTACTTTAGAGCAAGATGATATTGAAAATTGTTCACATGATTTAGAACCTGAAAGGGGTCATAAGAACTATATTTGGCTTGAATCTGCTGACTTTCGCACCATGGCAAATTTGTAATTTGAATCGTGGTTAATATCAGCATAAATTTCTTGTATTCTGTACGATGCATTTGATTGTAATTGGAAATCAGTTACTTAACATTATACATATTTTTACGATCATCGAATCTATAAGTTGTTGAATTTGTCTATTTTATAAGCAATCCAAGTAAAATAGCTTCAAGTATTGAAAGAACTTAAATTCAATACTTGAAGCTATACAAGTATTCAGAAGCAAAATACAATTTAAAGCAAGGATTTAACTGATCTGTGTTTATAATTGTGATCTCTAATCATTGTCTAGAATCAATCTTATACTCTTTACAATATTTTAAAACAATAGTCCAAAATAATAATTTTTTTTACATATTCTTATTTAATCTAAATTAAAAATGTATGCATTACTGTGCTCTAAATTTTGGTTTGCCGCAAATTTATATATATATATAGTTTATCTAATTCCTAAAATGGGTTTCAATATTGGCTCTTGCCTCCTTTGGGGCTTAGTTTTATTACAAATATTAATTGTTTTGCACTATTTACATGAACTTTTAAATGAAGGATTTTTTTTTTATATGTGCATATAGTATATTTTCAAAGTTCATAAATGTAAAAACATCTGTAAACTCAAATTAAGAGAATTTATAAGTTCTACCTAACAGTCACACACACACACACACAAATGTTAGAGAACCAATCAATTTTTTTTTTTGCTTTCATATAAAATAAATGATAAAAATAAACACTGTAAATTTAAGTAAAGTTAAAAATTTACTTCTAATTATTATTGTCTCTTAGAAATGAGAAAAGAACATAAATTTGAAAAATAATAATAAACATGATAATATATTTCTTCCTGATTTATGCAGTTTATTTAATTTAAAATGTAAAAGGAAGCATTTTTTGTGCATTAATTAGGAACAGAAAAAAAATGTTAAGAAAATTATCTATAATGCTAAGAATAATATCACTTTCCATAAAAACAATAGATAAAATGAGCTGAGGTATCTTTACATTGAATAAATTAAACAAAGAATATTATCTTAATATTTTATTACGTCACAGTTTATCATGAAAAGAGTTCATTTTTAGTTTCATAATGAGCGAAATATATTTTTTAAAATCAGAAACATAAAAAATTAAGTAACCTATTAAATTATTATTGTAAACAATCTTTTGTTTTAATTTATTCTACATTGTTTTAATCAAATTAATACTTTTAGTTGCTGCTACTTATATTAAAATATTTTTTAATAAACGAAAATATTTTTCTTCTATTTGCGTAATTTTAGATTGTTGTTTTAGGCTTAATATTCATTAAAATGTTTCTCACTGCACAAAAGGAAAATTTTAATATTTCTGATGAATATTTTTTTTATTTATATTTTACTTTTAGAGTTTTTGAGAAATTTTGTAATTATTATGTTGTATGTGTAATCTGTACAATTTTTTAGTTCTAATTTTGTAACGTGATGTTTTCTTTAATTTGTAAGAGTGCAAAAATGATCGTTTATTAGAAACATACGTTGCCATAAAAAGTTTACAAAAAGAAGATAGCTATAATTAATCTCCTCTTTAAATAAATAATTCCTATGTTATTTATTCTTTTGTTTTGAAAACTTTTTCCTCAAATGAGCATTGAATTAATTCTTTTTAATCAAGAATTACAATAAAAATGAGACATTTAAAAGTTCAACATTTGGTGTTTATAGCATGCTTTTGTATTGCATTTCTTTTAAAATACTTCTGGATTAAAAAGTTTAAAAAAAGTCATAATTACGTCGGGAATGCATTTTAAGAAGTAAGAAATTCATTAGTCTTCAACTAGAATTGAATGTTTTATTATTTGTTTATGTTTATTTTCACCATTCCTTGTTATTTTTGCCAGATATTTAAATGAAAAGAATATTCGGTAGAAAATTTCGTCTGCAATATTATATTCATTTCCACGACTGTTTTCACATTATATTTTTAAATAAAAACCTTACTGCATAAATTTCAAATAATGATAAGTGTATTTTGTTTATAGAATATTTTTACATTTTAAAAAAAAGAACAAATTTTGTAGTTTTCTTATTCTTATTTTTTCGAATACAGTAATATTAGATAGCTTAATATAGAAAAAAAAAGTAGCCATTCAGTTGAAAACGGGGGGAAAACTCATAACAAATCGAGTTTTAAATGTAGTCACAGAACATAATTT
Source organism: Trichonephila inaurata madagascariensis (assembly GCA_019973955.1). Lineage (NCBI taxonomy): Eukaryota > Metazoa > Arthropoda > Arachnida > Araneae > Nephilidae > Trichonephila > Trichonephila inaurata. The sequence goes on along the minus strand of BMAV01013589.1, from coordinate 294,532 downwards.
TCTAATAAATATTTGGTTCAGTAAAAATATACCGTAATATCTAAAACTAATTCATGAACTGTGGTTAATAAACTAATTAATTTCAATTAACACAACCATATTTGATTTAACAAGGCTTGTCTGAAAATTTGATAAGTTTTAATATGATTCAATAAATTATTCAAGAAATTTCTGCTGAATATCTTATGTATCATTGACTAATTTAATTTAATTAGTTTAATATACCTCATGATAGTAATTATTTAAACATGTAATTTGAAAAACATAACATTATTCATTATGTATATCAAAATAATGATTTCGGGCTGTAAAATAAGTTATCAATTTGCTTTATTTGAATTCCGGTTGATTTGTACAATAAATTAATTTTAATTTTTAAATTGTTCATTTATTATAATGTAATCTAATTTCTAAATAAGTATGTTTAACTTAATTTATTTATTTTTTTATTTATTTTTTTGTTTCTAGACTGCTAAAAAGCTTCAATAAAAGAATTTAACATATATTTAAATAAATGATTTTTATACTTTTGTATTAAACATATATTTAGCAATTGGCTGAATTAAGCCTGGTCACATGATAATGCAATCACGTGATTTCCATCAAATTCAGACTGGCATTAGACGAAAACCTGTTGTTCTACTAGATAAAATTTCAAATTTTAAAATTTGGTAAAGATGTTTAAGTATTTAAGTTTTTCAAAAAGTTTTACAAAATTTAAGAAGAATTTCTTATATTATACATGTATTTTTAAATTATCAGCATTTTATTTGCCTGTGAGCATTATTATCGTTGTCAAATATAAACATTTTTAAAAGCAAGTTCCACAAAAATCAAAAGTTGGTCACAGTGAAACTCATGAACTCATTGGCTGAAAACAAAGAAATGCATTTATCACGTGACTGTGACGTAACATGAATTTATAAACTAATTGGCTGGGAAAAAGCAATTGTAGTTATCATATGACTAAGAAGTCACCTGAATTTAGCAAATTGGAAGAATTATTTAGAATATAATAAAGTATGTTGGGAACACAGAAAAGTGATCGTATCAAATATTTGAGACTTAATTTTTCATTTAAAAAATAATATCATAAAAATCAAGAAATTCATTATTAAAAAAAAAGAAGGAAAAAGAAAATTACTGAACAATTAAATGTTTAGGTTCATGATAATTTTAATTCTTAAAATAAAAAATTCATATGTTCTTTTTTTCTTACACATGTATGTCATCCCAATACATTAAAATATTTTATACAACTGTTTAGAATACTTTAATGCTAACAAAACATGAAATTAAAGCTCTTTTTTATTTAACTTTGGATAGTCAGGCCAAAATGTGACATTCACTATTTAAGATAGAAAAATACATTAAAATTTGATTGGTTGATATATAGCAGGGGTTGGCAACCTTAATGCTATAACGTCCCAAACCAGTCTACCAATATGATTCAGCGTGCTACATTTTTACAGCGTGCAGAACATTTTTGAAACAATTCGATTCCCGCGATAATGCACATGCAGTGTTAAAAATACGGGTCAATAATATACACACATAGGCTTACAGTTTTGCTGTAAATTAATTTTGCATCATTTACAGATATTTCAACATAAAAATAAACAACATAAAATAAAACTCTTCCACTAAAATTTTTTAAAAAAATTAAAATTTTACATATTTTACGGATTTTGTAAACATATTTATTAAAATAAGAAACAGAGAACAAGAAATTTAAGTATTTCCGTTTCATTGTAATTAAGTAAAATTTTTAATGCGAACCTAGTGCTTGCATCGCTCTATTTTTTCATATCGTAAAATCAGGGGTATAATGTATGACTTTCAATTTGACACGGTTTTGGACATTCAGTTGTTAAACAATTTTTTTGCGGATTGGAAATATTTTTCAAATACGGAAAGAATTATTCTCATAGATATGTAGAACCAAAGGCAGAAAGCAGAGTACATGCAATTTTCTAACTTCAAATAGTTAAATCTCTCCAGTAGCGATGACATTCAATAATTTACAAAATAGCTGTAAATTTATCTTTAGAGTTATTTGTCAGATTTTTACGTAATTTCGTAAAAAAAATGTCCGTAATTCCGAAGATGCTTGTTAAATAAGGTCAATTACAACTTAATCAACTTCCATCCACTCAAAAATGGACAAAGTTGTAGAAAAGTGCAGAGTGTCAATGAGAATTGTACCGCCTGCCATAGGTTGTCGACCCCTGATATATAAGCTTATAAAAAAGAAAAAAGTCATGAGAAATTAATAAGAGTTGAATAAATAAAAAAGCGCATGTTTAAATGAAAAAGGAATTTTTATTTTATATGTGGGAAACGAAACATGTCTAATTAATTCATTCTAATGTGAAAAAAGTGAATAATATATTAAATTATTCTCTTTTTCAAAAAATTAGACAGATGAGATTGTAATATTCTTAATGAAAGTATTTTCAGTTTGAAAAAAGTATTTCTAGCTTGAATGTTGAGTCCTGTGACATTATATTATTATAATCTGAGAAATTCGAATGAAATTTCATTCTTTCTAAAATTGTTCTTTTTTAAGTTATGCTGTAAAATGATTTGATGTTGAATAGTACTTGTAAATCATGTTTTTTAAATCAGGGTTTTTCTTTTTTTGTTGAGAACTTATCTTGGAAACCAATATTCACTATAGAAACCGTTTGATATTGCGATCTGGTTTCGTCATAGCGTTAAGGGTCGTTATACAGCTAGTCTATTGATTTTCGATTGAACATAAACAAAAATAGAATACTACCAGGTGTAATAGTTGAATGCATCAATAAATGGAAAATCAGAATATTAAATACATTTCTTATTTAAGAAACAGACTTTGATGAATTGAAGAATAATTATGAAGAAAATTCCATTTAAGGTTCAAACTAAATTTATAATTCGCAATAAAAATCATTTTTTTCCTTAAGTGAATAATACAGGAAAAAGTGTTTTAATGCTCACGTGGATAATAAATTTTATATCAGCTTTGATTTTATAAATCATGGTTTAAAATTCCCATCATTAAAAAATGACAATGTTTTTCCAAAGATCAATATTATATACTAAAAACCTTTGAAGAATTTTACTGTCTTAAATTATTCTATATGTGTGTGTAAATTTATTTTTCAATATTTCTTTAAATAGTGGTGGATTTAATTTTGCTTGAATAATAATGAGATTTAACTAACATTATCTTTAAACCTAATATCAATGAAAATAATTGTTTTATGATAAATAATTTAATGATTTTGAAAACTGTTCTAGAATGTTTAAAGTTATGTAATCAGCAGAAATAATAATTAAATTATTTTAAAATGAAATAGTACGTTGAAAATATAGAAATAAAACACACACCGTAAACAATAAACTTTACTGAATCAAAATTTAGAGTCATTTCTCCCAGCAAACAATTAGTTAATAAAAGTCATAGAAGTATATATGAATACAACGCTCTTAAATGAAAAATTATTTTCTGTCATTTATGAGTCTTAGTACGCCTCCTCCCCTCAAAAAATCATTCTAAAATAGAGTTGTTTCAAATTATTAATATCGTATAATACGAGGTTCGTCCGGAAGCAAAATACCGTTTTGGAAAAACTCTCATAAAAAATCCATTTTTTTTAAATATATTTTACATGAAATAGCATGTCAGAAACTGTTTTTCTATATAGTTACCCCCATTGTTGAGATATTTGTCATATCGGGAAACAAACTTGTCTGTAAAACTCTTCAAAGAAAGACGCCGCCAGTGAACAGTTTTTGAAATTTGTGGGAACTCATTACAAAGCAATCTTATTGTGAACTGTCTGTTTCCACGAATTTTCTTATTTATTTTTTCAATAAAATCATCTTCAAAAACAGAAGACCACACACTCCGAGATTCGTCATGAACATTGGTTCACTCATCATTGAGTTTTGTCCAACCCAATTTGTCATCATTTCATCACTCATTGTATTTCCATCATAAATTTCTACAAGTTAACGATGAATTTCAACTGACTTAACATTCCTTGAGTTCAAAAACGGATTACAGAACGCATTTCACATTCGGCGGGATCGACAGTCTTCTTAAACACTCACTAACATGTTTAAAAACAACACAATCCAGCTGTAATAGTGTCACTATACTGACAACACTGCGCACGCGCAAGTGCTGAACTACAAAAATGTCACTGTGGTCGTGTTAGATCGAAACGGTGCTTAGTTTCCGGATACACCTCGTACAATCAATATTTTATCTTACGTTTGATATATTTTGATGTATTTAATAGAAAACGACATGATTACTATATTATAATAGTATTATAAGGTATAAAACTTATATCACAAGGGATATAATTCTAGATTCCGTTATATTTATGCAATTTAAAATAGTTAAATAATGTAAAAAGGTTGAATTATGTGTATTTTGCGACTGTTCAAAAACTCAGACATTACTAAAATGTAAACTAAATAAACAGTTTAAAATTTAAGTACACGATTTAATGCAGTGCTTCTTAAACTTTCTATGTTTGCGACCCAATATCCAATAATAGTTTGCATCACGCCCCCCACCATACAATAACGATGTATTAAATTCAAAATCAATAATGCTATACTTTTTGACGCTAAACCTAAAATGTGACTTTAGCCCCTTAAGTATCCCCGGCGTGTATAAACGCCTCACTCAGTGTTTTAATTGCCCTAGACGTATATATTCGTCTTTCCGAAGTGCTATCTTTTCTGTGAACTACTATCAATAAAATTATTTCGAAGGCTTTGGAAAGCAATAAAATGACTTTGACAGTGTTTGCGAAGGATTTACTTATTTCAGAGGATTTTTGATTCTTTATTCCTTTTCTACCCCCTCAATACACCACATACACTTACCTATGTGCTAAACGGTAGCATTAGGGAACGAATTACGTAATTTTTAGTAGGCATTTAAGGGATTAATTATAAACCGTACAAATTTTAAGATAAGTGTTAATGTTGGCATATAATTTTATATGCCAGATCCATGGGCTCAATAGTAATTATTAAATTTGTCCCTAACTTAGTATTGCTAAATTAATTATAAAATAGATTGTATAGTACTGATACATTTATAAATGTATTATAGTATAAATGTATTTTTTTTTGTTATGTCAGAATGTATTTGTTTGTTTACTTTCAGTAAGTTAATAATTATTTAAAATATTCTTTTGTTTCGACTTTTCAATATGCTCGTGCCCCCTAGGGGGCGCCCCAGAGTTTGAGAAACACTGGTTTAATGTTGAACAAGATATGCTATAAACACATACACTGTAGCATAAATACTAAGTATGCTGTACTTATCTGATGGTACTTGGTGGTCAACACACCTACTATGAGAACAAAAACAATAACTAATCATAGAATATCCCAAACCCCTTATCTTTTTTCTTCTGCACTTAATAGCCGTGATCATGGAAATAGGTGCCATTTCTTGTCACACTAAGCGGGTACGCAAGTCGGGGAATAGATTTCCCAGTGTGTTGGGAGAATAGATTTCTCGGACGTCAATTAGTGGTTGATTGGGGCTTTTCCACGGGATTAAGGCCCCTAATCCCTACCATTCATTCGCCTAGAGGATAAAGAATGGGACAGTGCTTCGTTTTAATGCTTCCAATACTTCACGAGAAAGAGGCCAATGGAAAAGGCAGATCTTCCCAAAAGAGGTATTTTGTAGAAGTTAAACGGCTCAACAGCCTTGCTCTTTGCTAAGGGGGCGAGTCACTGTAAAAGAATCTGGAGAGCCACAAGAAATTAAGGGAACGGTTTGCTTTCAGTAAGAGATCAGTTCAGGGTAGATTTAACATCTTCATTTAGCAAGGGGCAGCGGAATTTCCTGAATGTTCTGCAACAAATTGTTGTGTGTTTAATTCATCCATTTGTTTTTCATTTGTTTAAGAAGATGCAACCTCAATGTCGAAGTGCAAAAAAAAATTTAATATAATATTGGTTATATGTGATTAATCCTCAATTTTATTTTTCGGTTTTGGGTAAAATACAAGAGCAGTTCAAAATAATAGAAAAATAAAAGCTCAGGTGCTTTTTACATTTTACTAACAAGCACGAAAATATGATCAGAAACAATTAATCGTAATACATTATACGATACTGAGAAATTAAAAAGCATTGAAGCACATAGTTTTTGTGGTTTCTTGCCTACTGTAGGGTAAGTTTCTTTAAAACTCCATTCTGAAATCAAGACTTGTATCTGAATAATTTTTAGCATAGATACCGATCTTTAATAGAAGCTTTTTCTGCCAAACTGTACTTTTTCCAACTATAGTATGCTTTATTAATGTTAATATTTGATACACGATCCTATAAGAGATGAATAAAATTACTCTAAAACGAAAATAATTCCTTTTAGAATAACATATTTGCACAAATCTTCTAATGGTAGTTAACTTATATTTAGTTATTGTCAATATGTTGCCAACATGTTTTAATTACCTTACATAAAACCTAGGATGATTTTGAAAAATGTATACATATTTTGAGATAGGCAATATATTTTGAAACATCCAGTTTGAGTGCCATTTCACAAACTTAATGGATTTCATTGAAGTTGAAAGTAAAATGAAATACATGTGTCTATATTTTTTTCTATTAAAGTAAGAATAACTATATGTTGTACTACTTTTTATATATATATATAAATATTTCGTTACTGAAATAGCTCTAAAGCTGCATTCCCACCAAGGCTGTCAACGTCAAGCGTTGAGCGTCTAGCCAATCAGAGACTTCATCTCGCCCGAGATGGTCTCTGATTGGCTGGACACTCAACGCTCGACGCTGACAGCCTTGGTCTGAATGCGGCTTAAGTAAGAATGATTATTATTTTAATTTATAAAAGAGAGAAATTCTGTTTAAAAGTTGTTAATTGACTCTATTTTTTTAAAAAAAATTCCGTACTTTTTTTTAAGAGTCGAATGCTTTTTTGTGAAAAAAAGCTTTTACTTTTTAAAAAATAAAAGGAATCACATACTTTCATTTCAACTTCTAATGTTCCAAACTTAAATTGCAAATTGTGGAAAACATGATTCAAATTACATTTTACGATCTATCGTTGAAATATAAATGGGATTGTGTTTTCATATCTTTTCGTCTTTTTTTATTTTAATCGAAAAACTAACCACTAATTCCCCAAAATATCTTATGCAGTTTACTGAAATTATTATTTCTTCGCGATTGTAGAATGATTAAAAAAATGTATAACTTCCTTTATAGAATTTTAATAATTAAATATTAAATAGGTTTTCTCACAAAAGGAAATGTTTACTGAAGTTTCTATTTTGTGCAATAATGAGAAGAATATAAAGTAAAAATGTAAATTTACTTTTACTAAAAGAATTTAATCGTTTCGATGAAGAGGTTTTCATAATTGAAAACCTTTTATTCTTGTTTTTGTTATTTGCATTTAACAAAATTTAAATTTTAATCACAAACAAATATGTCAGCACGGACTGAAAACTACTAATTTAATGATTTTATTAAAATGGAAGTATTTACTCAAGAATGGGGTAAGAGACCTTTCACTATTTACAATATTTAAAGTTATGTTTACGTATATTATTTTCCATGCCAATATTATTTGTTATATAAAAATTTATCTAGATTCAAGTACATTACGGAAACGATATTTTAATACAATATAATTAATGGAATAAATACAATGATTTAATAAGAAGTAACTTTTGTGTAAATTAATTTTGAAATTTTCATTAAGTATGACATTGTTAATTTTCATCACCTGATTTTAGAATTTAAAACTTTTTAACAAATTAAATTATACTAGGGAAAAATATACCTCTTTTTAACCTTATTGTTTTTTCCCCTTCTTTTTTTAATAAAGTTTTTATTTCAGGAACCGCTTTTTAGTAAGATGTTTTCCAAACGTTCTTAGTCGTTTTTCATCAACTTGTGTTCAACTATTCCGGCGTGTTGCAGACATATAACTTCCTAACTGAATACGACAGACGTAATTAAAAAATATTTCACTCAAGATATGTATATTAAATTTTGACATGTATCTTGGTTTAATTGATATTTTACTCTTGGTAATTTTTTTAAAAAAAATTTCTGGTGTAATTAGCAAAAAATATTCACATAGGTATTATTATTTGATTTTAGAACTCATTTCTGTAAAGGAACCGTGTGCCATGCAAACTTCATATATATATGAAGTTTTTATTTAAAATTAAGTTAATTGAGTTCTCTAGGAGAGTTTTACAGGAACACGCTGTTAATGGTAGTTTGAGTTATATCTGTGAGAACTATATTTTGGACAGTAGCGTAACGTCCAAAAGTCCCACCCCGCAACTTCCGCATTGCGGGGGGGGGGGAAGTACAGGACTCTAGGGGGTCTAAAGTCTGAATGATGTCCGGTACGTACCCTTTGTAAGATCCGGCTTGGGGCCCAAAACCTGACTTCGAAGGAGGGTCCTACTATTCTTCTGTACGCCACTGATTTTGGGTTATCATCGTATCTTCGTACAGGTCTTCTTCAGTACCTTAGACTAAAAGCTTTATTATCAGTGTCAAGATAGGATAACCCTTAAGTCAACATTTCTTCATATACACACGATAAGTAAAATTTAATTATTATATTAATAATAATTAGAGCTAACTCGCTCTCCCGTTAGTTATTTCAGACGATATTCGATTTGAGATTAAAATTTGTAGAGTTTTAGATGCGTCTCTTCCTTTGGTTGCTTCTCAGACTATTGTTCTCTCCAATATGAGTATTCAAATAAGAAATGACACTTGATTTAGAAATTTTCATACATTTAATAAAACACTCATGTTTTTTTGTTTAAATTATCTGACTGCTTGCGACAGCTGTTTTTTTTAAATGAAGATATGGGGAATTTTATATGTGGCTTTTAGATTTATAGTTTTTAGTACATTTTAAGAAAAAAAAAATGCTAAAATTAAGAAGAGAAAAATAAATTATTATTACTAAAATAGAAAAATCTTTAATAAAAATTTACAAAGAAATGCATAAACTGGACCCATTCTGTTCAAAAAGTTTATGAACAAATTCTCAATTTTGATGTGTTGCTTCGCAATTCATTTTTAAAATTACCCACAGGATAAGAGATATTTTAATTTTTACAAACACTAGAGCATTTTATCTGAGTTATTATATGAAATTGCTTAAAAAAACAATGCTTATATTCACATAAGGGACTGTTACTTTTATAATAAAACTGATTGATAAATCGGAAGGTTAAAACACTTCTATTATATTATACAGAATACACACAAAAAATTTCAGTTAATTATTTTCAAAGTTTTTTAAGCAATAGCTGTCCTTGCGCGTCAGAGTATTTTCTAAAAAAACATATTTCGAGTAAAACACACTTTAAATTTGGACATCTTGCTTGAAGTTGTGGCATCTGCTTTTACTAAAACACTTGTAGTTTTTGTTCTAGTCAATGGAAAATAAAAAACTTGGTATTTTTTAAAGGAAATAAGATGAACTACAAAATAAGATACTAATTTTTTTTCATTTTTTGACGAAATTTCTGAATTTAGGGTAGTAGGATACCTTAAAAGTGCTGACCGCACTTGTTATTGGGGCTTTCGAACCAATATAGAAATGCACTAAATCCATAGACAAGTCAAGAAGAAGAGCTCTGTTTAACAGTATTGATTTACAATAATTAAAATAAGTTAGTTTATTTATTCACTTAAATATTTAAAAAATGCATTTTCATTTCTTAGAAACAAAACACCTTATTTGTCAAATGTAAATATTATTTTATTTCAAAAATGCAAGAAACTATATCCAGTAGCATTCAAAACTTCATTCAAGACTGGCATTCAAGATTCATTCTCAAAATTCATGCCACAAATCTTTTTCTTACGCATTCAAAATCACAACTTTAGAAATAAAATAAAGCATTTCACTGAAAGAGATCACTTTTCGAGCCCATATCAATTCATATCAAGGGCATCTTTCTTCACATCTTTCCGCGATGCGTAAGAAAAACTCAATCCCTCACCCTGTTGAGTAACAAAATTTCTGAATCGCACTAAATCGCGTTTTCCCGTAGATATTGCAGTTTTCAACATTCATCTTATGACACGAGCCCCCTTTAAAATACGACGGAGTTTAAAAGTCTGAGAAAACTTGTCGTCTTCTTTATTTTAGACTTCTTTGTGGGGAACTTCCTCTTTTCGCTAGCGAAGTGAGACAACGTTTAGCACTCGAACCCCGTCTTGTTTTTACTCCTCTCTACTTTCCTTCAAATAGTTTCTTATTCTTTCCTGTTTCCTCACTCTGTAACTTACGGAGGAGAATTTCCACTTAGTTCTTTCTCACCCCCTAAAAAAAAAAGAATCGTTTTCATCCTCTTTCGCTTCAAAATAAAAGGCACTTCAGCAATATTTACTTCAAACTGTTATTCTGTTTATTTATTGGGAATTTTTGAAGGTGGGGTGATTTGTGTAATTTTTTTTTAGAAAAAGGGAATTGCATAATATGTGATTGTGATTTTTGTAACGCTGTTAATATTGCCTATGTTTATATTTCCATTTAATTTTTAAAGATTAATTGGTTTCTATACGCTTGTAGAATTTATTTTGAAGACCTTCATTTAGAAAAATGCACATATATATCTATGTAATTAAATTAAATTATATATATTATATTTGAAATTTTTAAAATTATGTCGCCATTTTTATAAAAAGTGTAAAATAATACCTCTCATAAAATAGTCCTACATTTTATTATTATTATTATTTTGAAAAAAAGGCTTATCGAGTTGATTGAACCTTTATAATTAAGAACTTAATGAATTTAAAATTTAAGTAAATACGTGATTACTTATTAGCGACATACTGCAAAGCAACACTTAAGCTACTGGCGCCAGACCTTGTAATTATGAACCATGGTCAACTAAAGCGGACGACACCTGAGCTGCCAACACCCTCTCTTCGAACTTCCACACCAAGCTAATGGATGAACTTTAAGGTTTCTCAGGGGTGTTAAATTTCTCTAGAGGGCTGAAAATATAAACAATTTTCAAACAGGTATAATTCTTTTAAATTTAAATTAAATAATTCTAATCTTTTACACATAATTTATAAAGAAATGGGGCTTCAGAAAAGTATAAAATGTTTAAAATAAAATCATAATTTTAAAATTAAAAGCATATGAAAATTCTGTAATAAATATTAAGTAAATTTTGCGTTGCGCACGCTATTTTCTAAAATAGTAGCCTCTTATGTATAAAACTTTATAGAATAATAAAATGTATCATGCTCTTGAAACCCTACATCATTTAAGAATAATATATCTTTGTGTGTGTTTCAAAATATTTGAAAAATATTGAAATTTTTAAAAAGAATTTTGAAAATGTATTTTTTTTATTTTTTAAAAAATATAATTTATTATTCTACTAATATGATATTACTACGATGTAATGAGAATACATTGAACTTTATAAATCAACTTATAGATAGTAATTAAAGCTACAATTTTAGAAAATACCATGCGTAACGTAAAACTTAATAAATATTTCTTATAGAAAAGTTTCTTATTTTCATATGCTTATAATTTTTAAAATTATGATCACATTTTAAGCATTTTATACTTTTCTAAGGCCCCCTTCCTGTATAAATAATGTGTAAAAAATTAGAATTATTTAATATTAATTTAAAAGAATTATACCTGTTTGAAAATTGTTTATATTTTCAGCCCTCTAGAGAAATTTAACACCCCTGAGACCCCTTAGCCTCAGCGGATTTAACATGTATCAGCTCCTCTCTCTACACGACTGGTATTCAGTGGTACAAGGACTCGGTCTCGAGACACTTTGAGCTCAAAACTACTAAGCTACCATGGCCACACTGAATTAATTGAAGCTTCACAATTAAGAACTAAATTAAATTAAAATTTGCGTAAAGATTTTAAATCAATGTTAAATATGATGTACAGCAGGGGTCGGCAACCTTTTAGCAGAGGCATGCCAAACCAATTTTACCAATATCATTCAGCGTGCCAAGCAGTAGGATATTTTTTTAAATAATTCGATTCCAACGATAATGCATATACAGTTAGAGAATATAGATCAATAATATGGAGAGAGAGGTTTACAATTTTATTACATATTAATTTTGTATCATTTTAAAATATTTCTTAACATAAAAATAAACAGCATAAAATATATCTATTTCTTTAACAAAAACAAAAAATTAAAATTGCGCATATGTTATTTAAACATGTTTATTAAAATAAAAAGAGTCAACATAAAATATAAGTATTTCCCTTCATTATAGTTAAATAAAAATCTTAATGCGAATCTCTAGTTCTTCCACTATTCTACTTTCATATCCAGTGGCGCAACGTACACCCCCGCATTGCGGTGGGGGGGGGGGCCCCCACTCTAGGGTGCCCAAATCTTGACGGACGCTAAGTACGTATTTGGGCTTGAGGTCCAAAACCTGAGTTTGCAGGGGGGCCTTATATTCTCCGTTACGCCATATCGCTATATCAGGGGTGTAACTTGTGACTATCCATTTGACACGATTCTAAGCATTCAATTGTTAAACAATTTCTTTGTGGACTCGAAATTTTTTTTCATATGAGGAAAGAATTTTTACTTAGATATGTATAATCAAAAGCGGAAAGCATAGATATGTATTAAACTCTCCAGTAATGACATTCAATATTTTACAAAATAGCTGTAAATTTACGTTAGTTATCTTTCAGATTTTTTCGTAATTCCGTAACTGTCCATAATTCTGGGGATGTTTGTCAAATAAGGTTCTTTATAAATTTATCAACTTCCCTCCACTAAAAAATTAACAAATTTCTTGAGTATTGTAGAGAACCACTGAGAATTGTACCGCGCCTCGTGCCACATTTAGCACGCATGCCATGGGTTGCCGATGCCTGATTTGCAATATATGATACATACACAGATGAAAATATGTGTAAGGATTTTATTATTGTAAAATATGTTACAGTCGTGGAAAAAGAGTGTAGAATCCGGGAATAAATCAAATTAATATTTATTTACGTAATTTTAACACTAGAAGAGAAAATTGAGTGACCTCTCCGCTTAAATGCTGAGTAACAAAAGAGGTTAAATTATCCCTTTCTACAGGCCGAGGTAGCCTAGTTGTCCAAGTGATGAACACGTGGCTGTCGTGTTATGACTTCCAGTCCTATTGTCACTAAACACCCGCTGTGTAGAGGGGCTGTTGTTAGCTAAATCTGTCTAGGCTCGAAGTCCTTCCATTGACTTGTTGTGAATGCAAGGAAATTAAGGTATCCGAACACACTTTCGGAGTACGTTTTGACAAAATAACATATTTAAACATTATAAACGCTTTTTTAGGACTGAATAGCAATAAATACTAATATTTAACCAACAATATTTAAAATAAATTGCCTAAATTTCACAAAAATCACAATTATAAGTGAAATTTTAGCAATATTTTTATAAAACTTCAAAGCAATTAGAGAAAAAAAAGTAATAAACTTATATTAGTAAAAGTATTATCAAAACAAATTAAATGCATTTATATAGAGAATGTACTAAAATTTTAATGTTTTATTAAAATTTGAAAATTTTAGAGCTGATTGAGTAAACACTATAAGAAAAGTCACATTATTTATGAGACCATTATTTAAATAACAAGGTCTAACTCAAAAAGTATTCATAATATAATAAATATTTTAGTACTTTCTCTTGAAAATAGCATAAATATCAGGTTCAAAAAGTTTTATAGAAATACATTTGTAATATTTTGAGTTATCAGACTCTCCATGATAGATTTTGAACAATTTAAATGCCCACTTCTGGTCGATGAAAGACACACTTCCGGTTTTTCTAACTTTATAAAATTGATTGTAGCTTGGCCTCTAGGTAGCGTAGAAACAAAACAAAGTATGTTTTGTAAAGCCAAAGGATAGCTCTATTCAATAAAATAAAAAACAAAAATATCTGTCTTGACCAAATTTAGTCATTTTCAACGTTTTCGGATACCTTAAGACATTTTTAAATTACACAATACGTACTTAATAAATTAAAAATAGAAGAAAATTAGGTTCTATTCCTTAGAGGAAATCTACAATATAGTCTAACAGTACAATCACTTTTTATGTGTAGGCAAATTTTGTAAATCTTACTAGTACATATTTGATCTCAGTTCTATGCTAAAAAGGTTTGATTAAAACCATATGCCCAATTTTAATAATGAGGTAATAAAAACATAGTAATGTCAAAAATGCTTGTAGCATATTCTTTCTCTTTCTAAGTTCTTAAAAAAAAGTACCGTACAATCCAGCGTATAACGCACACTTTTAACAAAAAAAATAAGAACGAAATTTACGGGTACGCGTTATACGCTGGGTATAAAATTGAGAGCTTTAAAAAAATAAGCTTAAAAAAATTATACTTTTACATATATCGAAATACTGTTTATTTGAAAGTAATGACATTCTTTATGAACTTTAAGGGTTGTTGTTTTGGAAACATATTTATTTTTTCCATTGTTTGCAATAGTACCTCGAATAAATGACTTCGAATCATAAGAGCATTGCGTTCATACATTTCAGGTTTCTTTGTAAAAAAAAAAAAAAAAAAAAAAGGGGGAGGGGGGCTTTATTCGGCGAATATACCTAAAAATTAAAAATTGCAGCTAGAAAGTATGTATCCGCGTTATACGCCGGATTTTAAGGTATATTGATTATTATCATGAAGTAAAAATTATTATTTAGCATAGCTTCAAATGAAATTCATGTCGAATACAAAATAGTTTTATTCATTTGTAATGAATTTCCCTGTAAATTATTTAGATAACACTGAAATTGGAAATACATTCGGACCTTTATATAACAAGTCTCAAAATCCCGGAAAAAAGTTTGTTATATGGAAAATTCGTTACATAGAGGTTCATCTTCTAATATACTTTATAAACCACATAAAAAAATTTTTAATTCATAAGTTCTATTAAAAAAGTAATTACTCACACCTTATTTTAAATAAGTATATGATTATTTTATATATCTTACCCATCAAAAAAAGAAAGAAAGAAAATCTGCAAGGAAAACAAGAAAAAAGAAGTATTTTAAATATTAAGAAAATAATTTTACATTAAAATTAACGAATTTTAAGGACATTTTCTAATTTAAAACATACAAGTAATATTAAACATACATTATTTAGTAATTAGAGCACGGTACAACTCCACTGTCTGTGAAAGGGGATATGGAAGATGTTTCTAGTGAACTGTACAATGGGGGAGAAAAGTTTGCACTTCTTGGATGAAACGTGCAGAACTCTATTGCTCTCGGTGAGTTAGGATGTAATAACACTAGCTGAAGATTTATAACCATCATAAAATGCGTTGAAGAGAGAATAACTTAAAATGTTCTGAAGTACTTTAAAAAGAAGGGAGAACAAAAATTGAATTACGAAAGAAAAAATTCATTATATAGAAAATGCACTTCACTATAGAGAGGCTATTTTGCGAAGAAAACCGTGAAATGTTCAAGTTTTCAGGAAAAAGTTCGCTATTTAGAAAAATTCGCAATATAGATTTTCGTTATATAGAGGTTCGGTATTTCATAAATCTCTTCAGTTTCTCGTCTTCAGATCTCTTTGAAATTTTTTCCAAATTAAAAAAACCTCGATAGTTACTCTCCTCATTCTAAAATCGAAATAGCCTCACAATAAACTTTTATAAAGTTTATCATAGTAAATAATAAATAAAATTAAGTTTTTTAAAAATAAAATGGCAGCAATAAATACAAACGATATTTTTTTTGCCTTAATAAATTCTACTCGTAATCATAAATCCATTTTATATCATTCCAAAATTTATAAACACCATAAAATTTTATTCCACTAAATATAAATATATTATCACATTATTTATTTTGTTTTAGCACATTAGTATTAATTTAAAAATACTCGTAAGAAACGGAAAAAAAATCGAGTTGAGTGTCCAAGGATTAAAATAAAATGGTGTGTTGTAGCGGAGTTATGAATGATACTAAGTTACAAAGAATGCCCGTAATTATAGCATTGCCACTTATCGCATTTATCCTGTAATTCCACCATGATGGGGACAAGATTACAACAAAGCATTAAAGATACCCCCACTTAATGGCAGTGACGCATCAAATTTATGTTGAAAGCTTATTACGCAACTTTTATGGGCTGAAAAAATTTTTCACTTAAAAGTAATTTATTAATATTTAGGACTTACACACTTTTGCCGAGCGATTTTTTTTTCTTCTTTGAAAAGTTATGAAAGAAAAGAGTTATGATGGGAACTTTTTTTAAAAAAAAAAAAAAATCAGGTTGTGAAAAAAGTTTTGGCAGTTTTCCTAATTTTTCTTTGTTGATCGTTAGATTTGCTTTTGTTTTGCTTGAAAATGAATAATCTAAGATATTTTGATGATCTGTTTTTGCACAGAAGGGAGTGGAAATTCATTGGAGATTGGCGACAAGTTTTAATTATCAAAAGAGTTTGGCCTTACCTTCTTAATTTGTATCATTTATTATATGCTTGACTGAATTTTATTTTTGGAAAAAAAAAACAAATGGGTATAAACATTGTTATGTATTCGGCAATTATTTCGTATTAATTGCATGCATTTAATCAGCTACATTTTGTCACAAATTGTTTTGTAATGAATGTGTAAAATAGTATAAATAATTTATATCTGGATGTTTAATATGTTAATATTACCTACTGTTGTATTTACTTTATGATAAACCTGTAATATTCGGAAGTAACACCGTTCGTTACATTATAATGGCGATGCAATGGAAACTTAGCGAAATGTTGGCGATTGAGGCAAGTTGACGACCATATGGATGTTTTCGGTAATTGCTAGATAATTTTATTAACATCACGATCTATGACGTAAGCGGATCTTTCGAGGAAGTGCTTGAAGATAGCCAAGCAGCCTATAAATAGAAACTGCTCACTGAAACTGAGGCAGTATTCTCTTGAGGTGTTGTAGACTTTCATTTGATACGATCGAGTGATTGCTTGCGAATAATCTTTATCATAACGTATTTGTATTTTTAAAGACTGATGGTTGTTTCTGAGTGCTGTAGAAGGTGTGAAAACCTTCTGCAATTTTGTAAACTTTGGTGCTATATCCTCCGGGTTTTGTTTATCTGCACTTTTTAACGTTCTTAAGGAACTATTGTGCTTGAAGGAGAATATAACTCAGTACCTTCCAATCCGAAACCGAGTACTTAAGCTACCCTTCTAAAATGATCATTGTAGCATGGAGACTGTTACTGGCTTATATAGATACCACCGCCACAAACTCCCCAGCCAGTGATTCGGTGAATAGCGTGTGGGTTGTTGCGTCATTTTAAGCGTGACGGCTTGTGGGTTGCGTCATCGTGTGTAACGGCGTGTGGGTTGCGCCATCTTGTATGACGGCTTGTGGATTGCTTCATCGTATCTGACGGCTTGATTGCATTTGCTGTGGATAGATGGCGTCCTGACTGTCGCGCGAACGTTGCATGCCTCTTTGTCAGCCAGGTTCACCGATGAAGGCTAGAGTAGAACTCAGTATCTCTTCCGATCCGAAACCGAGTACTTTAGCCACAATGCTAAAATAATCATCGTAGCAGGGAGACTATCACTGGCTTATATAGATACCACAGCCACATGCTCTTTGAGTGTGATAGCATAATGTCCATGAACTCCAATTTACGAAACAATATGTATGTAATATCTTAATATTAAATCTATGCAGCGCACCCATTCTGTGATGCAAATATTTTGCATAAAATCTGCGTTTGAATGCAAAAAAAATTACATTTTTATGGAGTTTTTTCCGTTATAATGACCATATATAGCCAACGGAACACATCTACATATTGAGAACTGAAATTTAAATAATAATTTGAATACATTTTAATTCTGGAAGAACGTTCCAAATTTTTAGTTCATTCTGTCATAAAAAAGTAAACGAAAATTTATAAATGCTTTTATCTGAAATATTCCTTTTCTCGTATAACATACGTGCAAGTTCATAAAGAAAGCAAAGTATTTTATTTCGAAATTAATACTTTTTGGAAGGTATCCGAGAAATATTAAATTTTTACACATAGAGAATACCAAAGGTATTAGAAATAGTTTCAATAAAGATTTACTTTTCTTAGAAGTAAGGTAGATAAATGTAGATTGTAGAATTATTTTTAGTAGGGAAAGATTTATCTTGCTTCCTTTTCTCAAATGTTAGATTCCCTTGCAAATGATTTTTTATCTTAATAATACGTTTTCTGTTTTGATAAATAAAAAATTTATATCAGGAAGAACGACTCTAAAAGGTGAATAACTATAGTTCACTTAAAGAAATTAAAACTTTTTATGAGAAGAGTTTGTCTTTTATAGTTTTAAAAATAAAAAAGTTTTTATAATTTTGTAGCTCATCACTCACATATATCGGTATTTATCTACAAGAGTACTTTGGATTAGAAACATAAGCATCCAATAAAAAACCACTTTATTTTCATTCATTTCAGACATAAAAGTAAATATCTTTCAAGAATTTTCCATTACTCTAAAATGTAGAGAATATTAATGTTTACCGTGTAAAATATATGAAAAGATGTTTTTAAATAATGCATCTCTCTAAAATATGAAAGAAGAATGAAATACCTGAAGAATAATTGGAAGAGCAACACACAAATAAGATATTGATATATTTAACCATGTGTGTGTGTGTGATTCGTTGTATAAGAGGGTTTATATAAGAAATTAAGGTATCCGACTACGTTCAGAAACCTGATTTTGCAAAAGTGTATAAATGGATAATATTTATGATATTTAGTGTCACTTAGATTAGAAAATGTATATAAAATTGTTTTAAGAATAGTATTACAATAAAAAATTATTTAAGTACAATATTTTGACAAAAAAGTAACATAGAATGACCCTTTTCAAAATATTCTCCTTTTGCAAAATATGCTTCTATTATAGTAATATTTTGCTTGTATATAGCTCAGATTTCTGCACAGAGGCTCAACTAGAATTTTTGAAATTTATAACTTAGAAGTGGGTTTATCCATGTTTTACGACAACAGAGGGGAGAAATTTTAAGAAAAAAAAAAACGCTGATCATTATTTCAATGGGTCGTAACTCTGAAAATAATGTGAATTTTTCAAACATCATAGCTGAGGCTCTGTAGAGAGGTCTGAGCTATATACAGGCAAAATATTATTATAATAGAAGCATTTTTCACAAAAGGAGAATATTTTGAAAAAAGTCATTTTAAGTTAATTTTTTGCCGAAATATTGTATTTAAATTTTTTTTTGTCAAAATGTCCTTAAAACAATTTTATACATGTATTCTAATCTAAGTGACACTAAATATCATGAAAATTATCCATTTATGTGCTTTTTTAAAATCACGGTTCCGAATGTAGTCGGATACCTTAAAGACACTTGATATAGTAATTTGTTTGATAAATTAGACATTGTGTCGATTTAAGTGTTTTCAAGTCCCAAGAAATCTGGCTTAAGCTGTATTTATTTCGTGCAATACACATACACAATTAAATTTTAAATTCCAATTTGAAAATAAATAAAATTTATGCAATCCTAAATTCCACATGCATTTGATTCAAAGGATATTAAAGGGGGGAAACTATTGAGTGTTACATACATTAAAATTTTCTTTAATTTTTTAGATGTATTTTTTTAAGTTTGCATAAAAGAGATAAGTTATGCAAGTTACGGTTAAGTTATGCAAATTGAAGTTTAATTAAAGCAAAATAAAAAGTTCTTAATAGGTTTCATCTGAAACTCATGCACTTTAAAGGAAGCCACACTTAAATACTAAAGAATTTTTTTATTTTTTAGTAAAATATATATTCAGTGAAAGATTTAAAAATCATTTGAATCTCTAAGAATATTTTATATTTATTTCATTTTTCTTGACTTTTTTACACATACACTTCCTTTATGCAACTATTTAGGCCTTGATAGCCCAGCGGTTAGGGTCTCGGACTATTGGTGGGCTTGGCCCGAATTCGAGCCCTAGTGCCAATGAAAATCCACCGTATAGAGGGGCCGATAAATATTAATTCTATCGAGTCTCACTGTCCTTTCATCGGCATGATGTGGAAATTCGGTGAGAAGGTAACATCTTAGGGGTCATCCCCGTCAATTGACCATGGTTCAAAATCCCCAATAGCCCTCGTGTTCTTTGAAAGTGCAACATTTTTAAGCGCTCAATTTGTAATTTTTTAAATAAAGTTCTCCTTTCTCCTTCTTCAATGGCTTAAGTTATACGATTACGTTCGGAACCGTGATTTTAAAAAATCTCATAAATGGATAAGTTTCATGATATTTAATGTCACTTAGATTAGAATGCATGTATAAAATCGTTTTAAGGACATTTTGGCAAAAAAAAATTATTTAAATACAATATTTCGGCCAAAAATTAACTTAGAATAATCTTTTTTCAAAATGTTCTCCTTTTGTGAAAAATGCTTCTATTATAATAATATTTTACCCGTATATATAGCTCTGTACAGAGGCTCAACTATGATTTGTGAAAAATTCACCTTATTTTCAGAGTTACAACCCTTTGAAATAGTTATCGGCGTTTTTTTCATAAAATACTCCCCTCGGTTGTCGTAAAACATGGATAAACCCACTTCTATGTTATATATTTCAAAAATTCTAGTTCAGCCTCTGAACAGAGCTCTGAGCTATATACAGGCAAAATATTATAATAGAAGCAATTTTCACGAAAGGAGAATATTTTAAAAATTTGTCTTTCTATGTTCATTTATTGTCAAAATAGTGTACTTAAATAATTTTTTATTGTAATACTATTCTTAAAATAATTTTATATACATTTTCTAATCTAAGTGACACTAATATCATAAATTTTATCCATTTATATGCTTTTGAAAATTCATGGTTCCGAACGTAGTTGGATATCTTAACAGTCCTGGGTGAATCCTGGACTTCTCCAGGCATCTCTACTTTTGGCAACGGTTTTCCAGTTTTTGACCTTTAAAATATTAAGATCCATTTCAACGCAATCAATCCATCTTAGTGGGGGTCTTCCCTGAAGTCTATTTTCATGGACTTTACAAGAAAGATTTTCTTGCAGCAACGATCTTTATTCATTCTAGCCATATGACCAGCCCATTTAAGTCTCTGTAATTTGATGAATATTACAATATCAGGTTTCTTGTCAATTTTATTAAGCACTAAATTAAATCTTTTTCCTCCATGATTCACATTCATTTGAATCCCACTAAGAATACAACGTAAAATATTTCTCTTGAAAATTCACAAAGCGTCTTCATCACGTAAAGTCAATGCCCAAATCTCTGATGCATAAGTTAGGACACATCTTATAGGAAATTTGTACAAAAAGTAATTTAGTTCTTAATTTGAAAAATCTGGATTTTAAATAACTCTTTAGGGCATAAGAACATCTTTTTGCATCAATGATTCCTTAATAAATTTTTAGGGCCAGGTCATTTTTATTATTTATCCCCGTTCCTAAATAAGTAACACTATTAACTTTTTCAGATTTATAACTGCCTATTTCTATGTGACTAAGTTGTAAGTCAGACTTTAAACAAGGTGAATATTTAGTTTTATTTCCATTTACATGTTACTGAATTCTTTTCGCACTTTATCTTCTCATTTTTCTCATCTTCCCCAAAAACAACATTTAAAAATTTTTCACTGTAAAGCTTAACTATTAAACCAATTGAAAATTCTCAGAAAAACAGCTTGAGCAGTAATTACCATGTATACAAGTAAAACCCGTACCTAAGTAGAAGTAATTCCGAAGCCGTAACGGTATTACAGAATCTATGTAATGGCAAAGAAGCTGTTAGATGATCCCCATCATCAGTGCAGGCGACGGAAAACCGCGAGAAGTGAAGCTCTGCTAATTGACCTTCTGAGCATTCCACGTTCGCCCACCACTGGATCTTTAAAGACAATTAATTTCTTTCCGTCCTCCGATTGCGACATGCAGGAAATACACATTCCAGGCCGTGCCTGCTCCAAATATTTGGATAATTCAGAGCCAGAATCTCGTGACACCAATTAAAATAATCATTAATCCTCTTTCTGCTCATGTGGTTCTAGATGTTGGCGTCACTGAGTGAATTACTGAAGCTGCCTTCTACGTGGCGTGTGGCTATGGGCATTTTGCTCAGTTGAACTACCTACCAAATTTAACGTGTTCCATAGAATTAACGTTACAAAAGAAATTTTTATTACATATAACAACGCTATAACAACAATGAACAATCTTCTCCATTTTAAAGATTATATTATTTTGAATGGGGCCGTGGATCAGTATTCTCTTACCACTGCAGATTTAGTACATTCTCCGGGAGCTGGAACTTTTTAGTGCGGCACCATATATGTCAGTGCTTCTAGAAAGTTTCAATATTCGCGACCCAATATTCAATCATAAATTTCATCACGTCCCCCTAATACAATAACAATGTATTTAATTCAATAATGCTATACTTCGTTGCTAAATCTACGATACGACTTTAACCTCTGAAGTGCCGCAGGCGTATATAAACGTCTAGCTCAGCCAAAACGTTGATTTGCCCTGACGTGTATATACGTCTTTCGAAGTACGATATTTTCTGTGCACTGCTATCCATAAAATTATTCCGAAGACTTTGGAATGCAATAAAAGGATCTTAACAATATTTGTGAAGGATTTACTTATTTCAGATTATTATTATTTTTTTGCTTCTTTATTCCTCCTCCCTTTCCCATTAATACATTACATACGCGTGCCTAAGTGGAAAACGGTTGGCATTGGGAAGCAAATCGCGTAACTTTAAATCGGCAGTAAGGGATTTATTATAAACCGTACAAATGATCAAGATAAGTCCTGATTTGTGTATATAATTTTATATAGGACAATCCCATGGGGTCACTGGTAATTATGAAACTTGTACTTAGTATTGTTAAATTAATTATAAAATATATTGTGTAGCACTGATAGATTTATAAGTGTAATATATCAGTGTAAATATGCACTTTATTTTTTATTATGTCAGAATGTATTTTGTTTACTTTACAGTAAATTAATAATTTTTTAAATAATCTTTTGTTTTCGATTTTTCAATATGCTCGCCCCTTCCTTGTAGAGTTGTCACGCCCCCAAGGTGGGGGCGCCCCACAGTTTGAGAAACGCTGATATATGTATATACTAATTGCATCAATGTAAATTTGAGGCTCAGTTTTCTCCCCAGAGGGAGACACCTGAGCTCTGACAATGCGAACTCGTACTAGGAATTCAATTTTGCATTAAGAACCACTCATTCCTTTAAAAAAGTTACAGATACATTTTTAAAAGTTTATTTATACTCAAAAGTAGAGGTTGAATTTTTTAAATTTTATCTAGAATTAACTCCAAAGCTTTTTATTACATTAATATATATTAAGGTTGTCAACCAGGAGTCGTCTGTCTTATAGCTGTGGTGTGCCAAAGGAATCTACCAATGTATTCAGGATGCCAAACAATAGGAAATTGTTGAAAGGATTCGATTCTCTCGGCTATGTATGCAGAGTTAGTGAATAGAGATCAAGAATACGGATTTATAGTTTTATTATTTATTAAGTTTTCCTCATTTAAATATATTTATTAACATAAAACACATGAACATAAAATATTACTATTTCTTCAACATAAATTTAAGAAAAAAACTTAATTGTGAATATATTACGTATTATGCATCCTCCAAATATTTTTATTAAAATAAAAAACAAACAATAAAAAAAAAAAAAATTAAGGATTTTTTCAATGCAGCTAAATAATAAAAATACGTTACTGTGAATTTTACCCATGCACAACTCTACTTCACATCGCAATATCAGGGGTATAATTTGTGACTTTCAATTTGATACAATTCTGAACGATCAGCTGTTAAACAATCTGTAGATTCGAAATGTTTTTCATATAAGAAAAGACTTGTTCACATAGATAGTATATAGAATTAAAAGCGGAAAGCAGAGTACATGTAATTTTCTTTAAACAATGAAATCTCTCGAACAGTTTAAAATAGCAATCGACTTATCATTAGAGTTATGTTTTCGTTTATTTATTTATTTTTGTTTAATCCGTAATGCCTACCTTAATTCTGAACATTTTAGCCCATAAGCTCCATTTAAAAGTTATCGACATGAACTCACTCACAAATTGACAAATTTGTTGTGTGGCATAGTGTAGGTACTACTGAGAATTTTACCTGGTGTCAAATCTGCCACGCATGTGTTAAAGTTTAATCAGGTTGCCGAACCTGATTAAACTTTTTCTAGTTTATTAAATTTAAATTATTCCAGACTTTCAAACTTGCTTTATTTCAATAAAATCCTTCCAATTAAGTTAAAGATCAATGTATGTGGTGATGGTTGACGCGTCATCACTGTAATATAAACTTCTGTTACCTGGTAACAATTTTCCTTCAAGCTTTGAAACTATATCAAGACAATGCAGATATTTCCAGTTATGTGGACTTAAAGAGCTATCAAGGAGAGGATTCTGTTCCCCTTAAGAGCTTCTGGGTCCCTTAGTTCTTTTCTATGTGCTACTAGATCAGTGTAATTTCAATAAAGTACTTCAGACATCCTCAGGCGTTTCTCGTCACTTGCGAAAAATATGGACTGATTCTTATACATTCAAATGATTTGCCTCTATTTCTAAATTATTAATTTTCACCTTGTTTTCTCAGAAACAGTGATTTTTATATAATGCATAATTAAAGCTTATATGTTAATTACAGACTTCCAAAACTTAGGTTTTTTATATGAATTTATATAATTATCCATTACATATTTAATTTCTCGGGGTCTTGGCTTGCTGTATATATTTTTATATTTATTTATTTTTTAACTCAAACCTCATTAATTTCTACTTCTTTATTGTTGGTTACTCATTGTTAGAGATAAAACAATTTGTATATATTTCCATGTTTTAAAAAACGTTTAATGAAGCTATAAAGCCCTTTTTTTGTGCAATTGAGATTTTCAACTCTTTATAGGACCTTTTTTTCTTAGGGATAGTATGTTAAAATATGAGTGGGATTCATATTGATTTCAGAAAGAAAATATATTTAGCGTATTAGTTAGGTAATTTGATTTTTAAGATCCCTTTTATGGGTGAAAAAAAATATCCCTACCACCCTTCATTTCTTTCTATTGAAAGGCAAGGACATTTTATGCTTTTGGATTCTTTTTTATTTTTCTCTACATGAGATTTTTAACATATTTTGTAAATAATGCTATATGAAAATAAAAATAACAAAAAAGCTAAAATTTATATTTATACATGATAATGAAATTAAAAATTTATCAATTTATGTATACATATTACTTTCTATGTGAAATTTATAAAAACAACGATCATCATGTAGTAAATACCAAAAATTTATAAAATATGTTTTGTAAATAGATAAAGATTTGTAATATGCAAAAATACTTGTAAATTAAATAAAGACAAATGATGCAGAAACAAGATTGATGAATTTTGTGGTAAGCATACTTCCCATGGCTTTATAAAAGTTTAAGACTTCTTTCGGTGTTTCCTTTACCAGTAGATTTATTTTAGTTATAGAAGATTTTTAAAAGCTTCCTTGTAGAATTATAATATGTCACCTTCTGAACTCTCTCTCTCTATCTCATCAAAAAATTGTTGTTTCTTATTTCCGTCATAATTAGGGGAAGGGAATATAGTTACTGGATGGAATTAAATTTGACCTTAACTTTAACTTTTCCTACCATGATAGCAAATTTTACAACACTATTTAAAATTTTCTAGGTAAATTTCGTGTAGGAGTTTTTTTTTTAAAGTAATAAATATCCTCAATTAATTATATAAAATCCGGTACCTTTTTTTAAAATTGAATCTAGTTTTCTGTTTATAAACATAGTAATATATATATTTTAAATATATTAAATAAACTTTAATTAGTGAGAAAAACATGCAACATTATGGAACGAAAATTTTTAACAAAGACAAGTGTATAGTATTTGAAAAATATCATAGTAATTGATAGTTGGAAAATTAAAATCTTTTCAATTATTTTAAGCAAAAAAAGAATCCTATTCCTCTGATTTTTTTAAAAAAACAACGTGCATTTAAAAAAGTCACATGAAACATGTCATCTATAAACCACACACCCTTCTACTTGATTGCGATTTGAAATATCCAAGATATCACAAACCGAAATCTGGCCGCTGTCCGTTTATGTAGGAAAAAAAAATATTTGGGAGGGTGGGTAGAGGGGAAGACAAACGATCGATGACAACATCGATAGCCATCTACAGGAGCGCCAATCAACCGTACACCTTTTTAGCACCTCCCTGATAAACTGTCTCGACGATAGAAGCGTGGTGTCGGGTTAGTATTACGATCGCCAAATCGCTGCCACAGCAATTTATTCGAATTTGATTTTTTTTTTAATTTAAAAAAAAATTATCGTGGTTATAAAATTTATTTCTTAAGTTTAATCAGTTTTCTAGCAATAACAATACATCCCTGCAAAAATATGGGAATTATTCTTAATCATTTATATGATTTGTAAGTATGATATAGAAAATAAAATATATAGATTGAAAACAATAGAACATGGGTTCCGAAAGTGGTTCCTATGGGCTCTTGAGGGTCCGTAGTAAGTTAAAATGAATTTGAAGGTGTGTGGACAACATTAAGGTCTCCACTAAAGGTTTAATGTAAAGTAAAAAGAAGTGTTTGTGACCCATTTCTATTATTATGAAAAATAAAATAAATTAGTCATGATTTTTAAGTATTAAAAATTTAGAGTAAAAATTAAATATTTTTGTGCAAAATGTTTATAGATGGATAAAATACAAGTAATGACAAAAGTCGCACTTTAAAAGTCGTTCCGATCGCAGATGTGGCCGTATATGTAGCCAAATAGGAACTTAATCATGCCGCTACATCAGTACTTCTCAAACTTTCAATATTCGCTACCGAATATTCAATCATAATTTTCTTCGCGCCCCTCTCTATACATTAACAATGTATTGAATTCAATAATACTATGACGATAAAGCTACAATACGACTTTTACCTCTTAAGGACCACCGACGTGTATAAACGTCTCACTCACCCAAAGCATGAATTTTCTGGACGTATATATACGTCTTTCAGAAGTACAATCTTTTCTGTGCACTGCTATCCATAAATTTATTCCGATGGCTGTAGAATGCAATGAAAGGACCTTGACAATGTTTGCGAAGGATTTACTTATTTGAGGATTTGCTTATTTATTCCTTTTCTCCCCTCCCCCGCCCTTCCAGGGAAAACATTAAAATGCGCACGTCTACGTGGAAAAGGATGGGATTGGGGAACAAATCGTATACCTTTTAACCGACATTTAAGGGATTGAAATCATAAACCGTAAAAATTATCAAGATAAATATTAATACAAGACCATGTGATCAATGGTAATTATCAAACTTGTTCTTAACTTAGTATTGTTAAATTAATAATAAAATGCATTGTGCCGTACTGATACATTTATAAGTGTATTATATCAGAATTTAATGTGTGCTTTATTCTTTGTTATAACTGGAGGAATTTTCCTTGTTTACTTTCAGTAAAATTATAATTTTTAAATAATTTTTTTTTGACTTTTCAGTATTCTTGCACCCACCTTTGTAGAGTTATCATGCCCCCCCCCCCCCAAGAGGGGCGCCTCCCACAATTTGAGAAATGTTGCGCTATATATAATTACTTGTCTGAAGTATAGTAGTATAAAAGAGTCATGTGCATATAGTTAACAGTTTAGTTTTGTTTCAAGTTTGACCCCGAGCTTTGAAGTGAATGCAACAGCCTTTCATTAGTTTTGAACAAAGAAAGCAATATTTTTCCTTATATTGTTAAGAAGATAAAGTACGTTACGTATGCAATTGATATCTTGTACACAAATTTATCAACCCAAGTTGTACTTTTGTTAAAGTTCCCTTATAAAACAGTCTTACATAATATTTATCTTTTTTTTACTTTTCATATACCATTTTCAGGACATCAAAGTTAAATTTGCTTTTAAACAGTTATTTTTTACTAAGAATTAAAACAGTTATTTCATTTGGGAGCACATGGCTTAATTTCTGCTTTAAAAAGGGATCCAAGCAAACGGTAAGTTTGGGAAATGCTGTGGTTACCTAATTTACTAGTCTGAACTGAAGTAGTCTTAATACTACTTCATTACTAAGTGGTTATAAAAACAAACTGGAACCTATTTCTGTTTGAAATTGCTAAATTACATAGGAAATTAATTTACATTCACATTTGAGAAATTCTTCTCTTAAAATTCAGAAGCTTTGTGCAGTTTTTTATTTTAAAGGTAAAGCGTTACGATATCAATAAAATATGCATGAAAAAATATAAGGCAGCATTTATAAAGAAAGCAAAACGATTATTTTGCATAAAATAAATTATATATATAGTTAACAGAGAGAGAGAGAGAGAGAGAGACATATTCATATATAGAGAAAAGTGTTCCAATAAAGGAGCCTATACATTGAGACGATGACGATGATAGCTTTCCGATTATACTGTTTCGTTGCCAATATTGTTCCCGAATATGTTTTAAATGTTAACTTTCAACTAGTCGGAGTTCGAAAATTTTGTGACATTCTTCCTAGTTTTAGTATTTTCGACGAATTGCATGTAGCATTCGATTCGGTCGATAGAAATCCATAATACATTAACTTCATTTCACGCTCAGTACAAGTACTCGAATTTTAGCGATTTTCATTCGGAAGATTGAATCAGAATAGCATAAAGTTTGACAACTTTCTGAATAACAATTTGTTTTATTTTACTCTGGATTATAATTTTCTTTTCAAAAATAAAATTGAGCAACTGAAAACAGTTTCCGGCATGATACTCTATGACTTTGTATTGCTTGTTCTATCCCGAAACTCCAGATTTACAATGTAATAATCAGTCTCCCTTGAAAATAATTTCCTCTGAAAATTTTTGTGTTTATTTAGAAATTGACTGTATAATTAGACAGTAAGATAGGCCCTAAGCAAAGCTTATTTAGAGTCTAATTGAGAGACTTTTTAGAATCTTCCCGAACTCTTTTGAAACTTGGAAAGAGTTTGCGAAAAAATTCCATAAGAATTGTTCTAAAATCCTACGACTTACACCAGAAGTAAATCTTACTGAACGGTTCTCTATATTTTTCTCTATCTCTGTTATAAATCATTTAATCATTATGAAATGTGAACAGTGTGTTTTAATATATGAGCTCGTACATACACACATACGAGTTTATAAATATACACATATGTGGATGTGTGTGGTGTTAGTTTCTTATGCATAAGTTTTATTCGTACATATTGTGTTTCTAACATTATTTCCTTTAATAGTTTTTTGTCTTGAATCTTTTTTTTTTTCCTTTTTCAATTCCTACTATTA